>JAKSZP010012712.1:0-22754 GCA_022478985.1 Massospora cicadina
CCGCTCCCATGTGTGGCGCTGCCTGAGGCGGGTGTATCATACAGCTGAGCGCTCTAACGCTTTACACTCATCCTGTGTCGTTTGTGGCCAGTATGGAACGCTGTTCCACCGCCTGGAGAAGTGCCCCACCTCTAAAGTGATATGGCGCGAAGTTCAACGTCTGCTGGGCCAGGATCAAACGCATCCCTTCAGTCTGTCAAGAGATATGTTTGCTCTATCAATGGCCTCCTCCCTTCCACCCTCCCTCCGTGCTCTGGTGGTTGCAATCGTCATGTGGACCATCCACACAATCGTCTTAGATGCCATCGCAGGCTCCACCCCCACCCTCCCAGAAACTGTCCACAGATTCCGGTCTCATTTGGTGGACCACTTCCAAGCATGGATGAATGAATACCTCCCACCCCGTCGCTGACAGCTGGTCTCCTCCTGGTTCCCAGTCTGGTTCATCAAATCAGACCCCTTCCTCCACACGTGCTCAATAGTGGCTACGGCCCCTTCACACGTCCCCTCCCCCTCCCCATAAGTGGCGTTCCCGCTGGTAACAAGAGATAGCATCACTTCTCTGGGGTGCCTCCCCTGGTACTAAGTTTGTCTTTCCTGAGTCATATTTGGAAGTTTCCATCCCATGGTCGGCCTTCCCCACAATAAATT
Organism: Massospora cicadina; assembly: GCA_022478985.1. Taxonomy (NCBI): domain Eukaryota; kingdom Fungi; phylum Entomophthoromycota; class Entomophthoromycetes; order Entomophthorales; family Entomophthoraceae; genus Massospora; species Massospora cicadina. The sequence continues at coordinate 652 of JAKSZP010012712.1, forward strand.
TAAAAGTTTATTTATAAGGAACTTTCTTTTACTGCTCAAAGTCACTTTTGAGCGATTTTAAATTTAAAGTTTTATTTATCCACAACCATCTGCCCAAACCTATTCTTTGATGTCCTTGGCTCCGCCGCCTGCCACCCCAGTGTGGGGCAGCAGTGCACCCCCACCTAGCGTTTTCCGCCCTGCAGGCAAGCGCGTTCAGATGGGCTCAAACAGCCCACCCACTGCTTCCAACCGTTTTGTCCCCCCACGGGACTTAGCGCTCCACCTGGCGCGCGTCCACCCTTCTCACCCCCATCCTCTCTCCCTCCCTCGCTCTGCCATTCGGTATTGCCTTAGAGTGGACTATGGGCGTTTGTTCCCGTAAGCCAATAAGGCAATTATTGACCTAGCCACTGAGGCCTTTGCGCCAGCTGGCTTTATAGACTTCCGCCCTTTTAAGGGCTACTTTGACGTTGGGTTCCAATCTGAGGAGGATGCTGAAGCGGCAGCACAAACTCCTCTAATTTATAAAAAAACCCCATTCCCACAACCCGTACTTGCCTCCCTTTAGACACCACGCTGGTGGTATCCTTTGCAAATCTCCCATCCCATCTTCCACCCCAGGTTTTGTATGACCAGTTGGTCGCGGGGCTCATGGCTTATGGCACTCAGCCCAACCTCATCTTTGCCATTCCATCTGGTGTGGAGCGCCTTGCTGCTCCTCAGGCAACAGCCACCATCATACCACACCACCCTACCATAGCCCAACAAATCCCACCCCGTGCTAGTGTGGCTGCAGCGCCTGATCATTTCTTTTGGGCTCGAGTTGATAATGGTAGGCAGATTTGTTCCCTCTGCTTTGGCCTCGACCATGCAAAAAGAGCGTTCCCTCAGGCCAAGTCCGCTGCTGCAGCTTCTGAGCCCCCCTCTGGAGGTTCAGTATGGGGCGCTTTGCTGCCCCTTCCACCTCCAATCTTGTTCAGTGGGACCACATGGAAAATCAGCCCCCCCAAAACCTCCAGCCTCACTCTCCCACCTAAATCTACCCCAGCCAATCAGAGCAATGCTTGGACCACCATTGGCACCCAAGCAGCTGCCCATTCGCCCAATCCCACCCACCCAAATTTGAACGCCACTATTCCAGTAAACCAAAATCCATGGGATCTATTGGCTAAAACTGACGAATCAGGTAATGTCCTCATTAGTAAGCATACAGGTCAACCTCTCTGCCAAGGCGATTATGGTCAGGAGGAATTTTTCCTTTCTGACTTTGATGAAACCCCTACCCCTCACCATTTTGTTCCTCTGCCCAATACAGCCCCCTTCCAAAGTGATCACCAGCTCGCCTTGGCTGCTGTGGCCTCTCCTCACTGCCCAAAACTATGCACCGCAGTGGCCCAGTCAGTGGCTCAGCTCCAGCATGGCCTGCCCACCCTCTTCTTCCCCCCAACTTCCCCAAATCTCTGCAGTGACATCTCAAAACTATTTAATGATGCTGAAATTGCTGTTATGAATGTCGCAACGATTGCTTCATTCAACCCCTCAGCCAAAATCACTCGCCACAGTGTCTCCCTTTTCACCCAACTTCCTGAAGCCCACAAAGAAGCTGAAGTTCTCCTCACAGCTTTTGTTGAAATACTTTCCTGTCATTATCTTGATGCGGAAGAGGAAAACTCCTACTACGCTGACCTCAACTCCCACTATGCGGATGCCCCAACACCCTGGCTCTCTGCTCTGATCTGGTACTGTAACCAACATCTCATGATCGAGGTGGGTCTTTCTGAAAACCAACCCCCCAACCCCTCCTCACCCTCTGCCATGGTGGGTTAGCAGTTTCTGCTTCCCACCTGGTTAGTAGTTTTGTTTTGTCATTTTGAGTGTTGTGTTTGGTACTGTCCATCCCCTGGTCAGCGTACCTCAAATAAATCAAAAGTTTATTTATAAGAGGAATTTTGGCTTTTCTTTCTCGTAACAATCACTTTAGTTACTACAATTCAATTTGAACAGCAAATTTGGATAATCACACACAGGAAAGATGGACAACTTTAATAACAAAAATAATACAACATGGGCGAGCGTCGTGGCAAGTGGTGTGCTTAATGGTGCAACTAAGGGCAAGAAACTCCCTGGAGGGGGACCAGGAACCCAAGCCATAAAAAAATTGCAAACTCAGACATCATCTGGGTTTATGGTATTTACTGTAAAGCATGCGCAATACATGTACATTCAATTCAACCAACCTTTGTCAAAGGTGGAACACGGGATCAGACTCTTCCTTGGGGATGAGTCACTGACCCTGTGGGAGAAAACATGTGAGGCACAGCCCTCACTTTTCCCTCACGCGGTGTACATAGCCACCAACAACATGGGCCATGGCTGGATCAATATTGGTTTCGAAACAGCTGATGAAGCCAATGCCACAGCAAAAATCTGCGTGGAAATTGTCCTCCCTGAGGGCAAAAAAATTGTGTGCACCGTGTGCACCAGATGGAACAAATTGAAAACTTTGTTCATCTCCTTTGACTCGCTCCCCACCAACCTTCCTCATAAGGTAATCAAGGAGGAGCTCTGCAAAGGTCTTGTGGCCTATGGAGAAATCCAACATCTTGAATTACAGCGATTTTGCTTAATGCCCGACCTGTGCACGGGCAAAGCTATTGCTGTAATCAACCCCTTCCCAGAAGTGGAAGAGGATTTATCCAGAATTCTCCAAGCAGCAGAATTTCACTTTGCAGATGGGGGCCAGTCAGCTGCATTCCGAGTTACACCAGAACGCGCACCACCCATTTGCAACCACTGTGGCTCACTGGGCTACAAGGAACATGCATGCCCTGTAAAAGAGGGCTTAATGGAAAATGATTTTTGTGAAGAATCTATGGACAAAGGTAATGAAAACTTCGCCAAAATGACTGATGGCCACCACCCATTCCGCTGGGGTGAAGATGGACTATACTCCATCGTGGACCCAGTTACAAGTAAACAGCGTAAAGCAGCACAAAAAGCCCGCAAGAGAGCAGCAGCTGAAGTGGCGGCACACGCGGAATCCGCCATTAACCATGGACAAATTTGTGAGGATATTTTGGATATTCACCAAATCAACCAATCAGAACAATATGCTTAGGTCAAAAATTTTCACAGTAACCAAACTGAGCCACAAAGCGTCATCAGTCATGCACATACTGAGGAACAATGCAACCGCAATTTGGATGAAAATGTGGTGCACAATGCAACAAAGTTGAACCTCAAAAATATAAAATCCAATCAGCAACCCGCATCAAATCAACATGAGACCTGTGCAGGAAAAGTTGACACAAATGCAAAAAACTGCAATTCCCTTGAATCATTGGGTCAGATCAAGGGAACCAGCAATGGCAGTAAAGAGTTGGAGTTCAGACATGGAGCATGGCCATAATGAGCCGCGGTGGGATAGGACCAGAGGGTTCTCCCAACCGCTCCTGAGGCGCCGCAGGCACCTCAGTGTCAAGAGGGATGTTAAACATCGCGGGAGCCAGGGCTCATACATCCTAAGCCAAAAAGCTGGCATTCCTGCGAAAACTCTTGTAGACATCTTGGCCATCCAAGAAACCCACTGCCTACAAGGGGAAGAAGAATCCTGGTCAACCAGGGTTGCACCATCACAATCAGTATGGACGTCTCACTGTGGGGTGATAGTCCAAAACAACAAAAATTAAAAATTACAAATTCATCATCACACTTGCACGGTCAAGTCCTGGTAGCAAAAATCACATGCCAAGATGAAATAATTTCGTTAGCATGTATCTACGCACCGTGCACTGCAACTGAGAGAAAAAAAAATTTGAAAAAGTTCTACTCTCACCCTCCCACCAGATATCATCATGTTAGGCGATTTCAACTTCTGGGATAACCCCAATATAGATTGATGGCCTAATCCCAGGGGATACCCACCTGGACACATTGAATATCGCACAATGAAGGCATCTCTTGGCTTACAGGATGTTCTTCTCCCAAATTCACCAATCCTTCCCCACATGACAAGACCCAACATACGCGAGGGACTGCTCATATTGATGAGTTGTATTGACCACATCCTCATCCCACAATCCCACCACTCAAGAATCTCCAAATTTACAACAAAAAAGATCAATTTTTCTGATCACCAATTAGTTACGGTGCAGTTAGCGCCAACCCAATCCTACACACAGGTGTCGCCTTGGAGAAAGCTTCACCCAGAAAATATAAAATTGCCTAAGATATCTGACTGGGTTGAAAACAAGGCTACAAACCCGGAATTCACAGCCCCACTCACTTTGGATCCCATCGGAACATGGGAAAATTTCAAGAAAGATTTAATCAACAAAACCTGACATATTGTATCATGCAATTACACCGCGGACACAGCCACAATCAAGCGTACTTTGGCAGAACTAGACCACCTGGAAATAAATACTCCGAGATCTAGCTATAGCCCTAATTGGGGATGCAAATGGGCAGAAATCTCAGCCCAACTTAACAATCTCATCTTTGAACACTAACACAGAATCAAAGTATCAAACAAAGGTAAGTTCATAAAGGCAGGCGAAACCTGTTCACCATACTTTTTCCGCCAATTCCACTCCCGTGGAAACCAGCCTGTGTGCACACAGGTCTGCAAGACCAACAGCACCGTGGCAACTGACCCTGAGAAGGTCAAGGCGGAAGTACGCCGCTATTACACTGAATTATATTTTGATATGCCAACAGATCCACAAAAAATTAAAAAATTTATTCAAACTGCCAAGATACAAAGTACACCACCAAATTACAATATACTATCCCTTATTACATGGGAGGAGCTTTGGGAAACAATTCGCGGTGCATCACGTAGGAAATGCCCAGGGCTTGATGGGATACCTTACAAATTTTACAAAAAATATTTTCAACAAATCGCCCCCCTCCTATTGGCGTCAATGAACCAGAGTTTGTTGGAAACACGCCTATTACCAGGAGGCCATGAATCCTACGTTATAACCTTGTATAAAAAGGGTGACAAGTTGGACCTGGCCAACTGGCACCCAATTGCACTCTCCAACACTGACACAAAAATTCTAACAAAAAATCTAGCAGCTAGATTAGGCGCAATTGCATCTGACGTCCTATCACCCAACCAGTTTGGGTTTATATTAGGGCGTTCAATCTGGAACAACATACACCCTGTTGCAAACATTTGCCAATCCAAAGCAACTGGTTCCCTGGTCTTCTTGGATCAGGAAAAGGCGTATGACCGTGTTAGCTGGCCATACTTAAAAGAATGTCTACATGCCTTCAAACTCCCACCAAGATTCATAAAATGGGCAATGCTTCTAACAGAATCTGCAACCATGGCTGTATGCGGCCCTGGATTCCTAACAAACAATATCAAACCACACAGAGGGCTCAAACAAGAGGATCCCCTCAGCCCACTGCTATACAATTTCAGCTTTGACCCTCTCCTCCGAGTAACTGAATCACGTCTCATGGGGATAACCGCACAAGGACAACCAAAAGTCAAGATACTGGCCTTTGCAGATGACTGCGTAGCAGGTATAGCAAACAATGAAGATTCCTGACAGCTGGAACACACTCTAGAGGAATACTCCAAGGTGAGCAATGCATCGTTCAACAAAAGGAAGACAGAAATCATCCTCTTAGGCAAATACACAAACAATTGGGCCACAACATCAGAACCTCACACCAACACTTGAAGAAAAAACCCAATTATTTTACCCTTTGCAACACCTCCCACCACCACTCCTATCCGACACCTTGGAATCTGGCTAGAATCAGGGGGATATGCTAATGAGACAATGGAAAGTGACCTGTTACAACGGGTATCCAAACGCGTAGCCTCCCTCAAGGGGAGAACCCCAGGACTAACAGGACGAGTTACAGTTGCTAACTCGCTCATCCTCCCAATACTGTGGTACCAGGCCCATGCGATAGCCTTCTCACCTACCTTTATAACCTCAATTCGCGCGCTTATCCAGGGCTGGCTGTGGCCTGGCTCTCACCCTCCTATAAGGATGGAAACACTATTTGGTCCACGCTCAAGCGGAGGCATGGGACTAATAGATTTTGAGAGCCACGCCAATTACATCCTGGGTACCTGGATAAAGGAAATCTTTGCTCCAGACCTCCCACAACAACATTGGTCTAGAGCAGCAAGGACTAACTTTGCACAGGCGCTCAAACTAACCAACCCACATAGTCCACCCAGACTACTTTCATACCTTGCCAAGCACCCTACTGCAACAGGTCCGCATGGAACCTCCCCTCATTATAAACATGTCCTCCAAACTATCCGCCGTATGGGATGGACCATAGAGAACATGGGTACTATACAGGGAAGGGGACGACCCAGCCCCCCAATTCAAATTAAGAAACCCAGAAAACCACCCCCAGAGGGATATGCTCGCAACAACCCCAAGCATAGCTAGGATAGAATACCTAGATATGTTGGACATTCCCTATGATTTAACCACACAGAAAGCAATGTGGAAAATGACACACCACCCACTCCTACAGCCAAGGATAAGAGCAAACGCGTGGCGCTGTTTGAGAAGGACCTATAGGACGGCGGACTGCTCCAACTACCTCCACAAAACATGTGCAGTTTGTGGAGGGGAGGGATACCTACATCACCGCCTAAAAAAACATGCCCCCCAACCAAAGCTATATGGCAGGAAATCGCACGCCTGCTCAAGATTCAGGTGAACAAGAATTCTCGATATCATAAAGTATCTTCGTGCTCCAGATCAAGTCACCAATCCCATCTACCCTCCACTCCCTAATAATACCCATTGCAATGTGGACAATACACACAATTGCATTAGATGCGTTCAAGGGCACGGTCCCAACCATTCATGGGATTATTAACAGATTCCATGTCCACTTACTAGAGCACTTCCAAGCCTGGCTCTATGGATATATGAGACCAAGACAAAAAGCGCTCATAGAATCATGATTCCCACTCTGGTTCCTCCACGCAGACCCTTTCCTTCACACCTGCTCCATAGCAGGGGAAACCCCCTTGGAGTAGTGCACCAACCCCCATACCTGACAGTCCCGCTGGCAACAGGGGTAACTTGAGTACCCTGGGGTGCCCAATTTTATATTTGTTAGTTATTCTCTTAGTTTCACATATATTTGGTAATGTCTGTCCCCTGGTCGGCTTACCTCAGTTAAATAAAAATATAAGAGGAATTTTGGTCAGAATAACCTGAACAATGAGCTCAGCAAGTGAGCTAGGCCAGGCTCTGGCCTCATTTTCAGCACTATCTTGGGGACAAGCCTTACTGCTTGCATGCAGCATCACCAGAACTTTAGTCTTCAAATGCATAGCAAACTCAGGAAATGGCGCACAGGTGAGAGGGTGACTTTCTGCGGGACTATCAGTCATGTAGTTGGTGACATGGCTGGTGCTGCCCAACTCATTTGTCACATATTGGCAAGAACCTGTGCGTTACATTATCTGGCATAGAGCACCAATTTTGTTGAGTTTTAAGGGCTTTAGACCAGTTGTCCTTTATTTTTAAGGCCAGGTGACCCAAGTTCCTGTGTGCTGGATTATAAAATTTTACTTGCCTTGGCCAGAAAGTTTTTCACTCAGGATAAAGGTCCTTGAGTAGTGAATCCTAACTGTTTCTCATTTCTAAAATAAAATAGAGGTACACCAATCTATTGATGGCAAAAATAGAGTAAAGTTTATTTGCTTAGACAAATGATTATACATGAGACTAGGTAGTTTTTTAGTAAATCTCCAAATTGTTCCGAGCTAAGATCTTGTCAAGAGAGTGTCTATTACTCTCATGTTCCCAGAGAGGTGGTGTGGGATGAACATTCACACTGCCAGGGAACTAGCCGTTAGCAATATTGGAAACTGAGCACCGCAGAGGGTTCTAGAGCAGAAGGAACCTAGGGTGAAGATGTACAACTGGTGGGATTTTTGCCCATATTCCCAGCCTGCTAGATTACCTGGTATCGCTAGGGGAAAATTCCCTAAGGCAAATTAATCAGAAATCTGTTGGCCCAAGTTTCATAGTAACTACATTTGGGGGATTTTGGGATATTTTCCTGGTCATACCCATCGTGGATTGATCTTAATGAATACTTAAGATCTCATTGGGTGGAGTTGCTGACAATATAGGGGCATCTGATAGTGATTAGCTATCAGGTGTACCAATTGGGATCATTCAGGTTGCATCACTGACTGATTGGGAATAAGTAGCAAGTTTTGAGGCGAGTGATGCCACCTGCAAATAGTGAATCGATTGGTTGGTGAGTGACCTGCCATAATGGGTAATAAGTCCCATTACCTAAACAGGTCACTAGCCAAATATGGTTAGTTCACTTATATTGAGAGGAAAACGTTAGGGACACGTTTTCTGACTCTTTCCATTTGAGATCTCAAGTATGTCCAATGTTGGAATCCTAGCCAGGATGGAGAAGACCATTGCTGCTGAGATGAGGTTGGGTGATTCAATGGCAACAGCTGCCATTTCATCAAAGAGGTGTCTACCGAGGGCTAGACAGCCAAATTCTATAATATATTCCCTAGGATTTACTATAATAAAAAAATCAGTGTTTACAGTATTTATAGTATTTACATTATCAATTCATTATATAGTTAATCTATTATTAGTTTCTATTGTGTTGTTATGTCTTGAGGATATTATTGCAGAGGGCAATAATAGGAAGACTCTCAGAGAGAAAAGTAAAGATCTGAGTGGGGATCTAGAGAAGAAGGAGCCACAATCAGGGATAGCTGCTGACTGTGTGTTGGGCTGAAAGAGACTGTCACTGGGGTATCTCAGCGAAGATTGGGTGGATAAGAGCAAGGGAACGAATCCCTATAAGTATGACTATCGAGTATTTAATCAGGAATACTGGCCAAGCGTTGGGCCAAAATATAATTCATACTCAACTATGGATAATAGTCTCCATACTATTATCAATTAATAATTCATTTTATAAAATGTGACAAAGTGCATGAGGAAACTGAACCTCTGCAGTAAAAAGGTTATTGGGTTGCTTGCCAATAACAACCGCCAAAGTAAATATTTACAAGTTGGTGCTCACTACAGGGGTAGTTGAGTGAAGAATCTATAAGAATGTCGTACAAAGAAGAACTACACAAACTGTGGACTGAGTTAGCCACTGTAAACCAGAATGCCTTAAACTCAGTGGACCATTGGGAGTTCACGGCCTTGGAAGAACAAGTCGCTAAGGTGGAGGAAGGAATAGAGAATGTAGCAAGCTTCAGGAATGAGTTACTCAGTAAATTAAACTCGTTGAAGAAGAAAATAAGGGGACCTCTTTCAAGAGGTCTTATACCTGAAAATGGAGTGAGAAGCGGATCGCGTTCATTTAAGAGATTTGGTGTGGATATTGAAAGATTAATTAAACAAGTGGAGGAATTTAAAGCTCACAGATGTGCTTGTGAGCCTGATATGGCAAGTGATGCTGAAGAAAGAAGTCCTCGCACGATACTTGGGAAGTTAAATACCCCAAGGATCATGCCACCCACTTTTGCTGCCATTTTGGAGATGACTCCCAAAGTCACTCCGCAATTTAGACAAGTAGCTGAACCAAGAGAATTGGCCAAAAATAACTTGGAGGAATTTAGGGCAACGCCAAAATTGCCAACGTTCTATTGGGATAACGCCCCAGCATTTTTCCAACTGTTTGACATGACCATGAATGGCTACGGATATTGTCAAAAGGCGTTGATGGTCATGAATTGCCTAGACACTGACTGTCAGAACTTAGTGTTAGCTCACCTGGAGGGAGACAGCTGGTCATATGTGGAGGCATAGGCAGCCATTATGAAGGAATTTGGGAGTCTGACGCGCATGTTAAAGCGCAAACAGGAGTTTATAGGAATTCAGTTCCATAAAGATGAGCCTCTAGAAAGCTTCAAGGATTGGTTTTACCAGGAGTCGCAGATCCTGGTTGGAGCAAAAGTACTGAATGACTTTGATGCCAGTTCGCCTTACAAGTGGCTCTTTGGCCCTATTGTGATTTGCATTGCATGATGTCTTCTATGATTGCGATGGAAATAACTACCTCTCAAATGGTAGATAACTTGAAGATCTTGGGAGCAACATTTGATGCCCCAAATAGAATCTTCAAGTCCAATCCAGTACAAAATCTGAATCCCTCATGAAGTGAAATGAAGGAGCTAAAGAGGTGACCAATTGAACCGTGCCAGGAAATAAGCCCAAAAGATCCAGATGGTTAAACAAGAAGGAAAAGGTCTGCTATCAGTGTGACGGGAAAGGACATTTCGCCGTGCACTGTAAAAAGCTGAAGGATCAGATTAACGTGGTCCAGGCCAAGGAGTCATCGGCCACCAAGGATTTGGGAAAAGGGCCCGCAGCCTAGATGGGGAACAGTCTAGAGCTGCGGAGAAACCTGTTCCTCCTTACTTTAGGAATGAAGAAATTGATATCGGTGACCTGTTTGTAGATGACAAGCAGTATTAGTTGTATCAATTTGTCACTTTTGATGTAAATGCCGTGACCAGATCTGGGGTGAAGAGAATTGACCCTGAGATAATCAAAGGAAGTTGTCCAGCCATATGCCTGACAACTGGCGGACAAGATTTGAACCACCAAGAATCCTGAAGAATTATCTGACATCTGATTAGATGAGGCTAATCTGTCTATCCCCCTCGGCGCAATAAAGGAACCATTTCCTAATTTATTGGTGCAAATTATTCACACCCTAGATTTGGCTAAAAACGCCGCCACTCACTCAGTAAACACTATATAACAATGCTCTAAGTGTACATATATAGACATACAGGTGAATTAAGTATGGGTGAGGGTGATTGTCAACAGCGGAGCGCCCATCAACATTGTCTTGACCAAGTTGGTAAAGAGGATTAAGATCTCGCCATACTTAGAACACAAGAAAGAATATGAGACAGCTGTGCCAAACACCACCTTTTCCTGTGGAGCGTATAGTGCACTGCCACTATAATCTGGGTCATTAGTGGTATCTGCATCAGCAATAGTTTTGGCGAACCAAAACTATGTCATTATGATTGGAACGGAGTTTCTACGTAGATATGGAGTTAAATGTAACTTTGAGGATAATACATTGCCTATCTTGGGTCAGACGTTACCATTGGTATATTAGAAGGATGGTGTAGCTCTGCTGAATTGGAGAAGCAACTTCATCAATCTAATATACAATGATGGCATTTTCCTGATTTGATACCAATTAGTTGGTAGAAAGCGACGTGAAATGCCAGCAGAAATCCTAGAAAACTAGGGAATTCCACTAAGGATCAAGAATGAGAGGACCATACCATCCAGATCGCAGATGATAGTTGACACAGGGTTGATATTAGAGATTCCTGAGATGCTGTATGAGGAGGTCAGAAGCCCCTGGAAGAAGTCCAGAGTGGAGCCATGGGTGACTCCTAGGATAATAATGCCAGGTCATGGAGAAATTTGAGTTATCCTGGAAAATTTGAGTGAAAAGCTGATGAAGATCAAGAGGAATCAGATCATCACATTTGTTCACCTGATCCTGTAGGCTGGATTGAGAAGATTCCACGATTTTGGGCCTCTCAACAAAATGGGATTACCAGATGGGGTAACTAAAAATATCAACCTATTATTTGATCGAGAGCAGCTCACCAATCTGCCAGAAGGCAGTAAGAGGAGGTTCTCAAACTATTTGAAAGTACCAGGAAGTGTTCACTCAGGACAACCACAATTTGGGATGCGCATGAGACGTGATCCATGAGGTCGACACTGGGGAAAATTTACCAATATGGATGAGACTGATATGACAATCAAAAGCCACTGAAGCGGTAATGGAGGATGAAATCAGAAAACTAGCGAAGCATGGGCTTCTAGTTCCATCATCAAGGCCCTGGGTGAGTCCAATTATGATCGTGAAGAAGAAGGATGGATCCAACTGGGTGGTGATTGACTACCAAAGGCTGAACAAAGTTATGAAGAAGGATTTTTATCCCCTACCAAGGATCAACGATGCGCTAGATCATTTAGGAGAATTGAAGTATTTCTCCACAATGGATCTGATCTCAGGATATTGGCAGATTGACTTGCCAAAGGAAGACCAGGAAAAATGTGTGATTATTACTGTGCAGGGGCTATACCAACTGACGAGGATGCCCAGAGGTCTATGAAATGCACCTGCAATATTTTAGAGAGCCATGGATGTGGTATTAAGTGACTTGAAGTTGTTGTGCGTCCTGGTATATCTGGACGATATAAACGTGTTCAGTAGGACGTTTACTGATCACCTACACCACTTAAAAGAAGAATTAAGCGACCATCTGCTGCTAACCTGAAGATTAAGCCAAGGAAGTGCCACTTCTTTAAGAAAGAGTTGGAATACCTGGGATTTGTAATCAACGACAGTGGATTGCAGCCACAAACCCAGAAGATAGCAGATATATAATGAATGGCTGTACTGAAGAGTGTCTGAGACATCCAAGTGTTCCTTGGGATGGTTGGATACTATAAAAGATTTATTCATGACTTTGCCCAAATAGCTAATCCATTATTCCATTTATTAAAGGATCTTAAAAAAGGATTCATATGGAATGAAGAGGCCCAGGACTCCTTCAATGAGTTACGCTGGTATTTGATATATTTGCTGATTCTGAAATATCCAAATTTCAATTGGGAGTTTATTATTCAAACCAATGCTTCATTGACAGCGATCAGCACCATACTGAGCCAAGTAGACAAACTTGGGGACAAACATCCGGTGGTGTATGTGAGCCAAACATTCTCAGCTGCTTAGAGGAACTACACTGTGACTGAGTGTGAATGCCTTGTGGTCATTTATGCATGCAAGCAGTTTTGGGTGTATGTCCACAGAACGCACTTTAAGGTGGTAACAAATTACTATTTTCTGCATTGGCTGCACAATTTAAGAGAGCTGGAAGGATGACTGGCTCAATGGGCACTTAAGCTCCAGGCTTATGATTATGAGATTGTCCACTGAGTGGGGGCTTCTCATCAGAACGCGGATGGCTTATTACAGTTGCCAATGGTCCAGTTGGTATACCTGCAGGCGGATGAGCTATTCCAGAGAACGTTCAAAGGAAAAATTGGGGATGAGCCTCAAGAGTCCAAGGTGCACTTCAGAAAGCAATGGAAAACACCGAGACTATGGATGGACAAGTATTCAATATGATCAATGGGAAGTGGCTATTATTCCCAAAACTGTTGGAAAGAGCAGCTATAGTGCAAGCAGCTCATAAGGTTTTCAGGCATGGAGGCCTGAGGAAAACAACTGACCATATTTGCCAGTACTATTACTGGGAATTGATCAACTATGATGTCGCGGATTATATAGCTTGTTGTGTGGAGTGCCAGATGCACAAACCACATAAGAATACAATTGGATACTGACTGGTCTGCCCTGGACTTGCCTGGCACATGGTGTCCATCAAGGTAATGGGACTGCTGATGATGAGCACAGGGGAGTCAAGTACATTATAGTTGCCATCGACCATCTGACAAGATGGGTTGAGATGAAGGCCCTAACAAGAGTAGACGCTACCAGTACTTTGAGGTTCATCCTGGATCAAGTAGTATACCGGCATGGATGTCCGCAGGTCCTGCTTAGTGACAATGGGACCAACTTCACATCTCATGTGATCCTGAGGTTAAATGAGATAATGGGGATCAGAGGATTTGTGTCAATACCTTACTAGCTGGAGATGAACAGACTGGTATAATGGGTCAATGGAACGCTGGCTGTGACGCTGAGGAAGCTAGTTTCAGGGAGAACTTCCATTTGGGAACGTACCTGAGTTTGGTGACATTTGCCTACAATATTAATCATCATACGGCGATGGGGAAGACACTGTTTGAATTGTTATATGAAAGAAAGGCTGCGTTGACGCCAATTTTAAATTTGGTGGTGGAACTTATGTTAGGGATGAGTACCAAGCAATACCTGAACCGACTGACGAGTATCCTGATTGATATGCAATTGCAAGCATTAGATACAACCTTAAAGAAAAAGATATGAGTGAAATCGATGGATGACAAGAACCAACTGACCTTAGAAAAATATCAAATAGGGGAAAGAGTTGCCTATTGCGATATGAATGGTTTCAGATGAAGAAATAAACTAGATGCATTGTTGTTGGTTCCATTTGAAGTGATCACCAAGACGGCGACTAATGCTTATTTAATCAAGAATCTCTTGGATGGAAGTTGTGAATCGAGTTCATGCTAAGTATCTAAAGCATTGGATTGATGAAAAAAATAAAAGAGTTCCTGAAGGACTGATGAACCATTAAGTTGATCACATCCTGATGATTAAGTCAAGTCTGAAAAAAGGACCTCTGAACCAATCTAGATGGTTAAGTCTGAAAAAAGAACCTATGAACCATAGAAAACTGGCAGATTTAAGTACCCAGGACCCAGTTTGGGAGAAAAGATGGACCGCTGAACTGAAACAAGGTCAAGTCCCATAGGAAAAAAAGAAGAATAAAGATAAAAAAATTGATAAAAGATATTGGAAAAAAAGATTATAAACCTCATAGAGAAAAAAGCCATTATATTTTTATAATTTTTCTCTTTATTGATTGTCCTCAGTACAGGGATAATTCCGCCTATGTCACCTCTTGAGGGGAAGGAGGCTGGTTAACAGTAGGAATGAACATCCCGTTGAAATTGATATGAGATTGGATGCTGCAAGGGCGAGACCTACACAAAACCACGTTCTTTAAGTAAATGCCAATCCCTGAGAGAAAGCGACTAGGGGAAGGGAAATTGAGATGTTGGATGAAGCCAATTGCAAAACCCCAGAGTGGGGAGGAAAGCAACAGTATAAGAAGAGGCAATCGGTGAATAACCCAAGTAATCCTGATACAGTACTGGAGCCAGAAGATTAGTCCTGAGCGCCTGATGATGGGCTTCATCAAGGACACCAGACATATGGGCTGGCAATGAAGAAGGAATGCTTGATGGGGTTGCCAAATCATGCCCCCTATCAACGCCATCAGCAGAAGATACCAATGAAAAGCGCTGGAGAAGAGATAGTCATGAAGGGAGTGGATTGCATCCTGCAAGCAATGACTATGGGCTTCTCATAAGCTAAAGCTGAATGAATGGTGGAATCCAGGTGAGGCTGGAAGCTTCATGGACTAACTTTGAAGAACTTGGCCAGCAAAAGCGAAGAGCATAAGCAGCGGTATCCTGATCCAGGATGTTATCAAGATCAGAGGGATTCAGTGCTAGAGTCAAAGCCTCAGTGACTTGGGCCTGGAGTTCAGCGTAGGGGAGCTCAAAGTGAATACTGTTACCAATTGTGAGCTTGGAGACCAGAACAGCAGGTTTATAATATTGACCAAGTCAGAAGAGGAACTCAGGGAGCAGGTCTGACCTGGCAAGAAATGAACGATCCAGAGCAACTGGCATAATCTCCAGATCATCTATGACAATGGTCAGAGCATCAGCAAAAGGAGCCAAATACAGGAGAGTTTTGAAGTCCAACTTGGGAATTGATGGCATAGGAAGAATCAGCCGAGAGTTGTTTGAAACAATAGCCCACCTGTGTCATGGAAGCGGCTGATAAGAATTAGACTGGGCTCCCAGTTGGGGTGTGTGAGCACCCAGCGGAGAGCCCAGAATCCAAGGGCACAGTGGTCCATGTGACTAGAAGAAGGGGAGATCTAGTGGGGATTTGAGGAAAGTAAATGTTTATAAATGTACTGAAGGTCCCCAAAGCAAAACAGATGGTTGCAATGGGGGCAACTGCGAGTCTTGCGGGGGCAACCCCCAATGGCAGGAGAGGTGGGGAGGATAACGACTCCTCCAGAGTTTGTGGTTGATGGCCTTTGGTTATGGGTAGGTGAGTCTATGCGCCAGAGAGGAGCGGCACAGGGCCCACTGCGCAGGCAGGGGTGCTGTTGGAGGGGTAAACAGACCCGCGATGAGTGTTAGGGCCTAGTCCCCCTTGGTTGGGGTACTCTGGAACCCTCAGGTGGGTGGTATTAGCGGTTGATGAGCCAGGTGTGGGGGGCGAGTCTGCAGGCATTGGGGTGGGGGCGCCCTGAGGCTGCTCCAATAGGGGAGCACTCTCAGAAAACCCATTGGCAAAGTGAATGGATGGGTTTGCATTTGCCAGGTACACAAAAATGGATGGAGAGTTGACTCCATCATAAAGAACAAGGTGGTTTACCACAAATACAATCCACTGCTGCATGTAAGGGTTGAGTGATCTAATGACCTGTTTGGCAATCATCAGGATGATTATTTGGGCAGTGGCATGCTGTGCTGGATCGATCAGCAGAATTTTGAACAAAAAAATAAACAGGCGGAGTCTGCAGTAAGGCGTTTGGGGTATTTGGGCTTTTTTATTTTTGGCACAAAGTGTGGGAAGAATAGAGAATGAACTGACAACTGCCCATTGGCAGGGCAGTTGCCTTAAGTATTGGGAGAATCGCATAGTTGGGAGGCTGAGGGATTGGGTGATTGGGGATTGGCGATGGGGTTTGGTTGTCTGGCGAGTGGGGGAGTGGAGGGATGCCCAAAATCTTAGCAAAAATCAAGAAAAAACTTTTTCAGATTTTCCTGAATTTTTGGGACCAGATCAGGTTGATGGTACTGATCTGGGCCTTGATCATTGTAAAAATTTACTAAAGAGTTGATTTTTGGTTATCAACCCAGTAACCTTTTTACTGAACAGGTTTGGTTTCCTTGTGCACCTCACGTTGCAAGAATATATAATCTGATAATAGTATATAAACTATTATCCATAGTTGAGTTAGAACTATATCAGGCCCAACGCTTTGGCCAGTATTTCCAATTAAATACTCGATAGTCATACTCATAGGGATTCATACTCTATATTACTGTCCACTTGATCTTCATCAAGATCCTCTGATGGCAGTCTCCTTTGGCCCAACACACAGTTGGCAGCAATCCCTTAGTCATGGTTCCCTTTGTCTCTAGATCCCCACTTAGATCTTTACTCTTATCTATAAGAGTCTACCAATTATTGCCTTCTGCAATAATATCCTTGAGATGGAATCTTCATGATAGATGCTGATAGTCTAACTATAACCGAATCTACAATAAAACTATTAATATTCTAAAGTATTAGTATGTATAAGTGTATGTGTTAATGTGTTTTTTTATTATAATGAATCCTAGGGAATTTATATGGGATTCAGCTGTCTAACCCTCAGTTGACATCTCTTCAATGAAATGGCAGCCGTTGCCATTAAATCACCTTTCCTCGTCTCTGCAGTGATGGTCTTCCCCATCCTGGTTAGGGTTCTGATGTTGGACATCCTTGAGACCTCTAACAGAAAGAGTCAGAAACGTGTCCCTAACATTTTTCTCTCAATCCAAGCAAACCAACCATAATTGGCTAGTGACCTGCTTAGGTAATGGGACTTTTTACCCATTATGGCAGGCCACTTTACTAAATGATTGATTTGCTAGTTGCAGGCAGCATCACTCACCTTGCAACTTATCATACATTCCCAATCAGTCAGTGATGAAACCTGACTGATCCCAATTGGTACACCTGATAGTTAATCACTATCAGATGCCCCTATTTCATCAGCCACTCCACCTGATGAGATATTAGGTATTCATCCAGATTGATCCCCAATGGATATGACTAGACAAATATCCCAAAATCCCCTGAACGTAGTTCCTCCAGAATTCAAGCCAACTGATTTCTGATTCACTTCACTTTAGGGAATTTTTCCTTAGCGACACCAAGTAATCTAGCAGACTGGGAATATGGGCAAAAATCCCAACAACCATTTAATTCAGGCTGCTCATGTGGTTCAGATCTCCCAGATTCATCCTGGGGGTCAGTGGCCTTGGTGCCCAGCTGTCTGCAACCTGGTCCAAACTCTCAATTTGATTGTCCACATGATCCAAACTTCCTGGATCTGTTCTGGGGGGTAGGGGCAACTGGTCCGAGTTACTTGTAACCTGGTTTAAAACCTGAATTGAGTTCTGATCTGTTTTTGGACCCAACCAGTCTGGACTGGCTCCGTTAGCCCAGAATTTTCAGACTGGGCTCCAATACTAGCACTGGCTGTTTCTTCAAAATTTTGGTAAGTTTCCCCTGGTGAGTGAGGGATCCCAGGAGCCCGGCCATGGCCCCTGGTCTGCATAATCTCCTGGCAGGTCCCCTCTATTAATTTTACCAGGGTTGGGGAGGGGGAGGGAAGAGATCTGGTTATCTTTAAGAGGAAGGGCAGTCACCCAGCGCTCATTAACCACATGTGCCAGGTCACTCAACTGTGACAGGGGGTCCACTTGGGCCTTTGGCCCCCTTTTGGTCTGAAAGAGATGCTGCTCTCTATCCAGTTGTAGGGGCTAGTCCCCAGGACTTACAGCCTGGTTTTGGAGGGAATTATTTATCATTTTTGGTAATTTGATGGAAGGACTAGCTGCTGGCTCTAGACTAGGTGTATGAGTCCTGGAAGGACCATAAAAGAGGTTCCGCCGAGCATCCCAACTCATCTGCTGGAAGAGATGGAGGTCTGGATCAGACAAACTATTCAGAGCTGCTTGTATTGCAACTTGGAATTTGACATATATGCTGGACAAGAGGGGGATGTCAGACTTATATAGAAGTTGACATTATGCACTCTACAATCCATTAAGCTCCAATTTTGGAGAAATTAATATCAAAACTAATGGAAAAATCTCTCCAAGGGAAGAATTGGGAATGGCTTGAGCCAAGAGGGTATGAGCGAAATAACAAGGGTGAACATAAATAAGTATTCTTAAATGAGCCATGAAATAAACATTGACAGCAAGAGTTTCCTGTCTAGGACAAGGAGAAGATAAGTAAATCAAGGACGCCAGACCAAGAATCCTGAATATGACAGCGGGTCAGATACCCTGATGGGGGGAAAACTGGATCCTGGGACTATTATTGTCATGAGTAAAGTGATCAGACCGGCACAACAGCAGGTCATGGGGACCGCGATCTGAGAAGGCGGTAGCAAGGAGGAAGAGGAAGAACGCCATATGGTGAAGGTCATCCCAAGCAGCGCTGAGTATTGACAAGTGTACTTCACTAGAACCAATGTAATATTTGATCCCAGTATCTGAAGCAGTGTTCTCATGCCCCAGTCCTTTTCTCATTAAAAACTAGACAAGAGGGGGATGTGTTGGGATTTTTGCCCATATTTTCAGCCTGCTAGATTACCTGGTATTGCTAGGGGAAAATTCCCTAAGGCAAAGTGAATTTGGAGATCGGTTGGCCCAAAATTTGGAGTAACTATGCTTGGGGGATTTTGGGATATTCGCCTGGTCATATCCATTGGGGATCAATCTGGACAAATACTTAAGATCTCATCAGGCGGAGTTGCCAACGAAATAGGGGCATCTAATAGTGATTAACTATCAGGTGTACTGATTGGGATCAGTCAGGTTTAATCGCTGACAGATTGGGAATGAATAGCAAGTTGTGAGGCGAGTGATGCCACCTGTAACTAGTGAATCGATTGGTTGGTGAGTGACCTGCCATAATGGGTAATAAGTCCCATTACCTAAGCAGGTCACTAGCCAAATATGGTTGGTTCTCTTGGATCAAGAGGAAAACATTAGGGACACGTTTTTTTACTCTTTATCATTTGAGATCTCAAGGATGTCCAATGTTGGAATCCTAGCCAGGATGGGGAAGACCATTGCTGCTGAGATGAAGTTGGGTGATTCAATGGTAACAGCTGCCATTTCATCAAAGAGGTGTCTACTGAGGGCTAGACAGCCAAATTCTATAATATATATTCCCTAGGATTTACTATAATAAAAAAATCAGTGTTTACAGTATTTATAGTATTTACATTATCAATTCATTATATAGTTAATCTATTATTAGTTTCTATTGTGTTGTTATGTCTCAAGGATATTATTGCAGAGGGCAATAATAGGAAGACTCTCAGAGAGAAAAGTAAAGATCTGAGTGGGGATCTAGAGAAGAAGGAGCCACAATCAGGGATAGCTGCTGACTGTGTGTTGGGCTGAAAGAGACTGTTACTGGGGTATCTCAGCAAAGATTGGGTGGATAAGAGCAAGGGAACGAATCCCTATAAGTATGACATCATGAGTATTTAATCAGGAATACTGGCCAAGCTTTGGGCTGAAAGATAATTCATACTCAACTACAGATAATAGTCTCCATACTATTATCAATTAACAAATCATTCTATACAATGCAACGAAGTGCACAAGGAAACCAAACCTGTGCATTAAAAAGGTTACTGGGTTGCTTGCCAATAACAACCACCAAAGTAAATTTTTACAACAACACAGTGTATAATAGTATATAAAAAAGTAATAACAAACCTAGTTGGACCCCAAAGGGGAATCTGTAAACAGGTGAAAATTGATGCTAGGGTGCTTGGGTGCCTCAATCTGGAGGGACCAGGGTGGCCCAAAGGTGCACCAGATACTGCAGTTTATTTGGATAAAATGAAGTAACCAACGTTGTTGAGACCTCCTCAAAGAGGTCCACACACAGGTTTACCCATGGAACCATATTCAAAAAATATAAAACTAATAGGGATTGTTTATTATGAAGTCACTTAATGAGGAAAGTTAGTCCCAGGGAAACATACTTAAGCAATAGGGTGCAAGTCATCAATTTTCCAAAGTGGTTCTAAGACTAAGTGCACCAATAGGTGTATGCTACCATCAGCCTGGGTCCTATAACTCAAAATGGACAAACCCAAGTTATAGATCATAATTGGATTTGACCACATTTTGGTAATATTAAAAATTGGATTGGGTTTTGAGCCCATGTTTCTCAAGCAACTGTAATAAACCATCAGGATGTAGAATGTAGCTGGTGCATTTTAATGCCCTGGCTATAATGCCAGACCAAGCATCATGCATATTCCCAGGACCAACCTGGGTATAATTTGCCTGTACCTAACATTGGTCCAGGGTATGCCTAAGGTTAGGGAGGCCTGCTAACTTCACCTTTTTGCCTTCTGATGTGCATCTTTGTCCTTACAATTGATTACCTCAATTATGTCAAGAAGACATGACAGATATAAACTTATTTATCAATCAGGGATTTGTGACATGTTATTCATTTATGTCAAATGGGATTCAATTGCCATATAGAACAAGTTTATGCTCCTATTAGGGGGTTTCAGGAAACTAATATTTGATTGCCCAAGTCAGGGGTTTCCCTGGTATTGACAGACCTTAAATTTCATCATGGATTATCCCCAATAATGATTTCATCTATTTTATCAGATCCTGTTGATTCCTATTATCTGACACATGCAAATCTCTGATTTGAATAGAAATCCTGAAACCTGTGTTGAACAAAACATGCACTAGAGTGGAAGCAGAACTCTATATTACCCTATTTTTTATTTAAAAAAAGATTCAGAATTCAAAGGAATTACCCTGCATTATAACCACCCAGTTTCTTTTTTAACTCCATATCATTAATAAAATAATAACAAGAGGGTTGGAGGAAATTATATTAATCCAAGCCAGTACAAGTTTAGATTTGTGTTGAACAAAACCTGTGCTAGAGTAAAAGCAGAAATTATTTGCCAGGCTAATCACTCTCTTTATCTTACCCTATGAATACCTTTATCTGTTCATTGTTTACCTTTATCATTTAAAAGGTCTAGGGTAGTGAATCCTTGACCTTTTCACCGAGCATTCCTTATATTCCTGAATTTATCTTTTATTCTCCTAGCCTATAGATAGTGTTACTTATTTATCTAGTAAAATAACTTTCCCTTTATTATAAGTAAATTTAAATTTTATTTGAGGTGGGCTGACCTGGGGATGATACTGCACTAATTGAGGGAAAATTGAATGAATGGGAAAGGAGGATGTTGTAATTCAGCAGAATCCTGGAGATATGCTTTAGGAGTTTTGCACAGTATTTTGCCCACTGAGCAATAGGACTGATGATATGACAATTGTGGCCCTTGGTAACAACAGAATAAACGTTAATATAATAACTATGGGGCACTTGCTCCCACTACAATAATTTATTTCAATATAATATAATAAGCTCCTCAGATCTTCTCTATCTTGCTCTCCTTTTCCTATTAACCAACAACCCCTCTTAATTGCCCATACCACTCATATACAGCGGCTTCAGATGGTACCACA
>JAKSZP010012713.1:0-22694 GCA_022478985.1 Massospora cicadina
TTCTCAAATGAACGTGATCCACTTCTCACTCTATTTTCAGGAATAGGACCTCTCAAACTAGGTCTCCTTCTTTCTTCTTTAACAAGTTTACTTTGCTGAGTAACTCATTCCTAAAGTTGGCTACGTTTTCTACTCCTTCCTCCACCTTGGTGACTAGCTCTTCCAAGGCTGCAAAGTCCTGATGGTCCGCTGAGTTTAAGGCATTCTGATTCACTGTGGCTATCTCAGTCCATAACTTGCGCATTTCTTCTTTATATGACATTAATAATAGATTCTTCAATCAACTACCCCTGTAGTGAGCACCAACTTGTAAAAATTTACTCTAAGTTGATTATCAGTCATCAACCCAGTAACCTTTTTACTGCACAGGTTCAGTTTCCTCATGCACCTCGCATTGTATAGAATATATTATCTGATAAATTTATGGATACTATTATCCATAGTTGAGTTCAAACTATTTTTTAGGCCCAACGCTTCAGCCAGTACTTCTAATTAAATACTTCAAGTCATTCTTTTAGGGATTCTTTCCCTGTATTACTATCCACCCAATCTTCGTCAAGATTTCCTGATGACAGTCTCATTCAGCCCAGCACACATTCAGCAGCTATCCCTTATTGTGTTTCCCTTTGTCTCTAGATCCCCGCTGGGATCTTTACTCTTCTCTCTGAGAGTCTTCCAATTATTGCCTTATGCAATAATATCCTTGAGATGGAACTTCACACTGGATGCTGATAGTCTAATTATAACTGAATTGACAATATTACTAATAAAACTAGTAATAATGTTTTAATGTCTGTTAATCTGTGTTTTTCAATGTTTTTTATTAGAGTGAATCCTAGGGAATTATATAGTAGGGGATTCGGCCATCTAACCCTCAGTTGACACCCCTTCAATGATTTGGCAGCTGTTGCCATTGAATCACCATTCCTCGTCTTGGCAGCGATGGTCTTCCCCATCCTGTCTAGGATTCTGTCATTGGACATCCTCAAGACCTCAAATGGAAAGAGTTAGTAAAGTGTCCCTAACGTTTTCCTCTCAATACAAGTGAACCAACCATAATTGGCTAGCGACCTGCTTAGGTGATGGGACTTTTTACCCATTATTGCAGGTCACTTCACCAAATAATCAATTTGCTAGTTTTAGGTAGCATCACTCACCTTGCAACTCACTATTCATTCCCAATCAGTTAGTGATAAAACCTGACTGATCCTAATTGGTACACCTGATAGTTAATCACTATCAGATGCCCCTATTTCATCAGCCACTCCACTCAATGAGATATTAGGTATTCATCCATATTGATCCCTGATGGATACAAAGAGGCGAATATCCCAAAATCCCCTGAATATAGTTCTTCCAAAATTTGAGCCAACCAATTTCTGATTCACTTCACCTTAGGGAATTTTCCCCTAGCGACACCTGGTAATCTAGAAGGCTGGGAATATGGGAAAAAATCCAAACATCAACACATCCCCCACTTGACTGGATTATCCAGTGATGAAGATTTTCTGGAATCATATGATGGTTTGATTCTGACTGAGTCCGCCAGCATGATTTAAATTTGATTTCTTTTAGTCCATCTCCTTTTCCTTGCTTGAAGCATCTCTGGGCGATCATTATCCTTAGCTTGTTTCCTTTCCATATCCTTCTCACTGCTGCCTCTATGGAGTGCAGTCCCCATGGCCTCCTGCCATGCCCGCCTAGTCTGGGTGTTGTTGCCAGCTATAGGTCTGGAAAGCCTGTATTCCCCCAATTCAGGTTTATATGACACTTCGTCGTTTAGATGATCTTCTTGAGAGGTTTTTCTGATTCCTTGGTCCCTGTATTCCCCCATGCTGGGCTTCATTTCCTAGGGCTCTATCTGGCAGATCAAGTTTCAACCCATCCTGATCCTGCCAAAATACTTATATCTTTAGCGCCTCAGGACAAATCATAAGGGATCCAGTTTCAATCTGGGCTGGTCTTACCAATAACATAAGGGAACAACATCAGATGATTTTGGGCAACAAAATAAAATAAGGTAAATGTTTGCTATTTTTGCATTCTTAACTTTTTATATATTTTTCTGTATGTCTTTTTATATCATTTTTATTTTTTCCTGTGTTATTTTTTCTCTTTTTTACAATGGGACATAAACTATAAGAAGGTTCATAAGTCTATCTTTTGTTTTTACCTACTTTATTTCAGAGGCTCGTTTTCTGAGCTTAACCAGCTATCATGGTTTAGAGGTCTATTTTAAGACTTAATCAACACACCAGGACTTAACCTATTGTCAGTAGGTCGGTGGTTCTTTGGGAACATTGCAACTTATTATTCCTCTAGGTCCAATACTTTAGATATTTAGTATGGACCCAGTTTACTATATGACCATCAGCAACGTCCTTTATCATATACGCACCTGTCACTGACTTGGTAATTATCTCAAATAGACCTGACCAAAATCATTTAGCTTGTTTCTACTTCCAAAATCATGGGCATCACAATAGGCTACCCTATCCACCACTTGGTACTCTTGTATCACTGGATGGTTCTTATTGTCCGTCATTTTTGCTTTAATTCTTTTCTTCAAGGTGGTACAAACGCCTGTGATTGCAGTTCAATCATAATACTTGCTGATCGGTTCAGGTATTGATCTGCACTCATCCCAAAGCTGGTTCTATAGCAGGACAAAAAACTGGCTGTAATGCTGCCCTTCATCAACATAATAGTCTAAACAGAGTTTACCCTGCCACCATATGATGACTGATATTGTAGGTGAAGGTAACTGACCTAAGGTAAGTTCCCCAAGCAGAAGTTTTCCTTGTGACCAATTTTCTCAGCATTGCGACTAGCATTCCAGTGAATTTTTCTACCAATTTAAATGTTTCTAACTGATATGGAAATCATACCAATCCTCAGATTCCCATCAGTTTGTTCAGTCTTAGAGTCACATAGGAGTTAAAATTGATTCCATTATCGCTCAAAAAACTTGCAGGCATCTAATCCAGTATGCTACTTGGTCCAGGATGAATCTCGCTGTGTTTGTAGCATCCACTTTACTCAAGGCTTTTGTTGCTACCCATCTAGTCAGATGGTATATCACCACTATGATGTACTTTACTCTCCCAGTACTGACACTCAAAGGTCACATCACATCTATTGACACCATGTGCCAGGAGAACCCAGGGCATTCTAGCCGGTATCCCATTATACTTTTACGCAGCTTGTAAAGTTGGCATTCCATGCAACGGGTAAGATAATTGGCGACATTATAGCTGATCAATTCCTAGTGATAATACTGGTGAATATGGTCCTTGGTTCTTATTAGGCCACCATGGCTGACAACTTTGTGTACAGATCAAACGTTTTTGCTCATTCTGATGGTTTTGGGAATAAAACTCGTTTTCCATATATCATTTTGTATAGCTGTCCATTCTTCAATTTGGCGTTTTTCATCGCTTTCTTTAGTGCACCTTAAGAATTTTTGGGTCTTATCCCCAATATTGCCTTCAATCATCCTCTGGAATAATTAATCCACTTGATGATAGACAACTTGAGCGGCAGGCAATCTTGAAAGTCTGTCAGCATTTTGGTGTGATGCCCTGCTCAATGTATTATCTCAAAATTTTAGGCTTGTAGTTTTAAAGCCCATTGGGCCAGCCGCACTCTGGTTCCTTCAGGTTATGGAGCCAGTGTGAGATGAGGGGTCAGTCACAAGTTTAGAATGTGCCCCATGGATTTACACTCAGAATTGCTTGCAGTCATAAATCACTATGAGGCACTTGCGCTCTGTCACAGTGTAGTTCTTTTCTACTGTAGTCAGTGTTCTGCTCACATAGGCTACCAGATGCTCTTCCTCATCGTCATCTACATGACTTAAAATGGCAATTTTTGCCGTTAATGAGGCATCAGTTTGAATAATGAATTCAAAATTGAAATATGGGTTATTTAGCATAGGACTAGTCATTAAATATCGACGTAACTCACCAAACAATTCTTGGGCCTCATCATTCCACAAGAATCATTTTTTGGATCCTTCAATAGATGAAATAAAGGGTTAGTGATTCTAGTGAAATCCTCAATGAATTTGCAATAGTAGCTGACCATCCCAAGAGATGCTTGTATATCCTAAATGCTCTTTGGGATTAACATCCGTTCAATATACATAATCTGCAGTTGGTGTTGCAGTCTGCTGGAGTTTAACACAAACCCAAATACTTAAGCTCTTCTTGAAGAAATGACACTTTATTGGCTTGATCTTTAAGTTCTCCATCACCAGGCGCTTGAACACTTTTAAGTGCTCCAGGTGATCAGTGAAGGTCACACTGAATATATTTATATCATCCAGTTGTACAAAAATGCAGTATAATTTCAAATTGCTCAATATTGAATCCATGGCCCTCTGGAATGTCACCAGCGCATTGCAGAATTATTGGGGGCATTCTCATCAGCTGGTACAGTACTTTTGTGGTTATTATCACACATTTCTCTTAATCTTCCCCTGGCAAATTGATTTGCACATATCCTATATCAAGTTCTATCACCAAAAATACTTAGCGTACCTGGGGCAATTGAGTGTATCATCAATCCTCAGCAGCAGATAGGAACCCTTCCTAGTGGTTTCAAATAATTGGCAGTAATCATTCATAACTCAATTTTATCCATTTTTTCTCTTTACAAATTAGGAATGGACTCACCCAGGGACCCAATGACAGAATGAGGAGCCCATGCACAACCAACTTTTTAATACTATCACTGACTACTGCTTCCACAACCCTAGATTTGCAGACAAATCTCATCCTTTTTAAGCATACATTCCCCAGTGTTGATCTTATGGATCACATTTTTCTCGCATTCAAGGTTGTAGTCATCTTGAGCAAATATCAACCGTTATTTTTCAAGGTAATTAGAGCACATCTTCTTGCTGTCACTCTAATAAAGCAATCAGAAGCTCTTTATTGACTAAAACATTGATGCTTTTGGAAGCATCTGCTAATATTCTCATCTTTGTTAATATTCTGAAGTCATTAAATTTACTTTTTTCCACCATTCGGATCAAGTGAAGAAACTCAATTACTTGATTTTTCTCTATATTCATCCTTTTTCCCCATATTGGCCAGTATCACACTCATTTCGCTGTGTTCTGGCATAATAATCCCATGCACTACCCATGGCTTAATTCCTGATTTATTCCATGGGCTGACAGCTTCTTTATATAATTAGTATGGGATTTTGAATGTTAACCCTATGTTAACTATTATTTGCATTCCTGGAAGAATATGTTTGTCATTTTTTATTTAACTGGGGCAAGCCGACCAAGGGACTGACATTACAAAACTCAAATCCTAAAATAAATTCTCACCAAATAAAACAAATGAACCGCTCAAAATGAGCGGATGACACACATACCATGAACTCAACCTACCAGGTAATACAGCAGGAACCGCTTATTCCATCATGGCGGAAGGGGAGGGGGGATCAGGGGGATCATCCTCAGCCTCTACTTCATCCAAAATCAGGGCACGGGATATGGCAGAGAGCAGGGGCGCTGGGGCATCATTGGGATGCAGAGAGATATTTCTGATGATTGGGGTGGTAGAAATGCAGCCATTATGCATAAGAGCTCTGACGTAATTTGCCAAAGCTAGTTCAGCTTTCATGCGTGCATCAGGTAGTTTTTTTAACGTGGCGATATTAGTGTGGTTAATCTTTGATTTGGGATTCTGTACTAACTCTGACATGTGCTGGATGGCATCATTGGCAGCTTTGTTGGCTTCAATCAACATATTTTTTGAACCTTATTGGCTTTGGAGGGAGTACTGGGAGGAGGAATTCCTCCTGTGAGCATTGCCACTGATTTGGCGGCAGCTTTACAGAGAGTATGACAATCTGACTTAGCCTTTTCTTTAACAGCAAGCTGGTGGTCACCGAAGAACGTTTCAGCATTTTGCTGGGGGGCGTATGAGTGATGGGGTAGTTCATAGTCTTGGTCAATATACATAAACCGCTCAATTTGTATATTGCGGTTTTTAATTATATTCCCAGAGTCATCAATTTCAGCCAATAAATCCCAAGGATTTTGGTTGTATTGTTTTGGGAGTTGTCATATTCCTGAGGTTTGGTTGGTTCATTGGAGGAGTCATGGGATCAAAGTGGGGTCCAATCTTGTGCTTTATTGGATGGAGCTTTTGTGGCATTGGGGCGAGGAGGAGGCTGATTAGTGGCTGTTGACACAGCTGCAGCAACTGGCTTTGGGGGAGGGGGAGGTAGGATCATACCCCATACCAAAGCTTGCGTGGGGTGGGCGGCGATTGGAGGCTGGCAGACAAGAGATCAGCGCTATCAGAAGCATCTATGGATGGGCACTTGCGTTTCAAGTGGTCCAACTTAAACAGGATGGCAGATCATCCATCCACTCTTGACGAGGGGCCCAGAATAGATGTTTAGGGGCAGAGAGGATAATGGCTTGAGGGGGAATTGACAGGGAAATTTTATTTGATTAAGGGCTGATTGTGGCATATGCCCAAGGCCCAGCGAGGCGCGTGGTCCCATTTGGGACCACAGATTGTAATATGGGGTTGGAGCCATAGGCTGCCAATACATCCATCAGCATCTAGTGATGCACCTCAGAGGGGAGGTGGGTGGGCAAACCAGCGAACTGAACCACCAAAGTGGTATCTGCTGGGAGCCAGGTCCAAATTGTGGGGAGAGGGGTACCCTGTAAAACCAGGGGCACAGTTGCCGCAGTGGTGGCATCAGCTTCACATGTGAAGCTGAGATCAAAATATCCCTTATAGGGGCAGAAGTCAATGAAACCAGTGGGACGCATCACCCCCTGAGCCATTTCAATGATGGCTCAGTCATGGTAGGGGAAAAGTTTTCCATAGTCAACCCTAAGGCCAAAATGCATGTTGCTCTGGGGGAGCACCAGGGGGCAGTGGGGCACCACTTGGGTTTGAGCGAGGTGGACGTCAAGATCCTTGGGAGGAATGAATCATCCCAGGGTTTGGTATGACTGGGCAAGCCATTCTAAGTGCATTTTCCTGTCAGATGGAAAATGGTGGGGGGAGTTTTGCTGCTGCCCCACACTGGGCAGTCAGTGAGGAATCTGAGGACATTGGAGTGAAACTATGGCGGGCAATCAGTATTTACATTTTTATCCATATAATTTGCTCAGAAAGTTATGCCGAGTGGAAAGAAGGCATATGTTTGTTTATTTTTGTCCTTAAGGCTATCTCACGATTTTCCAGGATCTCCTTTAACATTTACCTTCATTTTTGACCAACCAACTTTTACTGGATGGGAATAATGCCATCATTGTAAATTAATATAAAAAATTGTTCATCTTGGTCAGCAGCATTTCTCCCTTCTGCTGATATACTAAGGGCAGAGTTTGCCCCAAAGTTTTCAGAGTATTCTTCTCAAATCACATTTCACACCATACTTTCTCAAGAATTTTGTCCCAATGATTATGTCTCAATTTTGATTAGCCAACGCTATGTTGTGAGCTGATACCACCAGCAATCCAAAACAAAGTGGCAGTGAACTGTAGGCTTCATAGAATATTGTAATATCTGTTCTAGAAATTTCATACTCATTCCAGTGCTCTAGATCCAGAAATATCTTCATTTGTTTAACTAATTTGGTTGAAATGATGTTGATGGGCACTCTGTAATGGAAGGGAATTCCAATTCCCATCTTCCAGCAACACAACCTTAAATTGGAGAGTTGCCTCCATCCAAAAAGGGCAAATGTGTTTATGGCCTCATCTGAAATTGGTTATACACATTTGTTCAGCCCAATCAGATGAGATATGGTGGTGAACCAGTACAACTATCCTCTACTACTGTTGGAATCCACTGAATACCACATCTCATCCTCACCACTGGGCCTCTGGGTCATGACCCAAAGCTGATCTGACCTCTGCTATCTGAGGATTAATCAGAACTTAATCCATAGGATCACTCTAGATATCAGGGCACCGGTACCTGGGTCGCACTACAGGCTGAGGTGCAGATTCAGTTCAACCTCTTTAGACCTCTCAGTTGTACCAATGATATTGGTTATGTGACTGTATTAGGAGCGAAGCTCCAGAAGGTTGGGCAGTACTTTGAGTGCAACTCTTGATAATCAGCGTGAAATTTAAAATAAATAAACTTAGTATAAAGTAATTTTACAAACTTTAATTTTTATTTTGGTGTCATCAGGATAAGAATTCCAAGATGAGTATCACCCCATCAATCCCACCTTGAAATAGGTGGACCAAAATCAAAAAGCTTGAACTATATAATAAATTTTTAGAAATGATTTTTAGCTGTAAATTCTTCAGAGCGTTCACCATCCTCAAATTGCTCCAAGTTAAAAACAACCTTGCAAAAAACATCTGGATTGATTGAACAATTTGGATTGACCACATTATAAATTTTTTATCTTCTCAAGGTAAGTTCTATGCTTGTAAAATTAAAAAAACGATGTGATGAACCGTTTTTTAGTACTAGATGGTATGATGAACCGTTTTGTCACAAATTTACTGTCAATTAATACCAGTACTCTTAGTCAGCTGAATATGATATATGCATATGTAATCTCATAGTACTGCAATAAAGTATTTACTGATTAGATAGTGGTATTATTTGCCAAATTGAGACTGAGAAAAATATGCAGATAAATCAAGGAAAACTTCTTGATTGCATTAAAATAGGAGAGATACATTAACCGCATCAAGTCTCACCTTGAGCAATTCTTCCATGATTTTGGAGGATCTAATCTTACCCACTAGCTGAATAGCATATGGCTGAGAAAATTAACTCAAGATTTTATGGCCAATACTATTTGCTTTTACTCAGGTAATGGCATTTACGTCCAAATTACCACCTAGTAGAGCATGTCAGGTGTTTCTTCATCTACAAACATATTGTAAATATCTATATTGTTGTTCATTATATCAGGGAGAACAGGTTTACCACA
Organism: Massospora cicadina; assembly: GCA_022478985.1. Lineage (NCBI taxonomy): Eukaryota > Fungi > Entomophthoromycota > Entomophthoromycetes > Entomophthorales > Entomophthoraceae > Massospora > Massospora cicadina. The sequence goes on from JAKSZP010012713.1 coordinate 8,947, forward strand.
GTGCTAGATTGTTCCTTATCTAGACTACAGGGCCTTTTCCCGACACTTAACTGTTTCTTTCTCTTTAGCCTGAACTAAAGTAACTTGCTCCTTAGTCTTTTTGTCCAATATTGAGTGGCGAAATATCCAGGTTTTCCACATTGGTGGCAACAGATCTGAGGCTTTTCCACTCATTTTTGTCCTTTGGGCTTATTTCCCATCAAAAATCAATTCTGCTGATTTTTACTAGGTCAGTGAACCTTAATATATTCTGATTGTTACAGGAATGGCCTTAAAAGTTTGATTGGAGTCTTTGAAGGTTGCTATCAACATCTTATGATTCACCATCTGTGATGTGGACATCTGGATCACAAGCGTAGAAGCCATCATATGATGTAAATCTTGGTTGGTCTGAAGTGCCGCTTACATTGTGATTTGTTAATAAAAATGTGACAAAACTTTCACACCATCCAGGATTTGTGATTCCTGGAAGAATCAGTCAGGTAAAGATGTTAGAGTCTCGTCCTTTTTCAAAATTGAATGCCCATAAATTCCTTTTTGCAATTTGGACATCCGCATAGGGATTCTGAACTTTATCATATTTGCTTATTTGGCTTCATTAAACGTCCATTTGTCCCATATAAGATAAGGGTAACACCAGTATCAGACAATTGGCCGCTTGACTAGTGATTAAGAATATATTGGGGAAGAATAGTCCTGATTTTACTAAATGAATATCCAGTCCAGCTTGCAGCAGAATCATATTGATTGGAGTAATTATTTACTCCCTGTATACCACCAAGTAGCTCCAATTGAGTTCTTGAAGCTACAGTGAACCCTTAGCGGAATTGAGACAATGGCTCCAAAGTCTCCATAAAAAAACTTGATTTTAGTGCAAATTTCTAAGAAAAATAAACCTCCTTTTATATACCTCAAGTGGGTTTTAGGAGGTTCAGTTATTTTCATTATAACTGATTGGATCAAATGTATTAAGTCATTCCCACATAGATTTACTATCCCTACCATAGTATTATCATCCAAAATCTCGCCCAATTTAAGATGTAAATATTCTTAATAGTTTTGATAGGCCAAATCATCATTTAACCATATTGAGCCTTTCATTGCTTAACATTAATTTTCTATTAACTCACAATTAGCCTCCAAGAAGCTTTAATAATAGGATGTAGTAATTTAATAAACACCTTTTGTTTTTCTTAAGCTTAAGTGCGATTATAATCCCATTTCAGCCTTAAAAAGTTCATATTTATTTGTAGTTTAAAGTTACTCCTTATGATTAAAATAGCAGGTGAGAGTTTTAATATTCCTGAAACCGCCTTATTGTTGAGATCTTAGCTCACAAAGCACCAGCAAACTTTACACTTGCTAGGATCTCAACAACCAGATTCTGACAATCAGTGTTCAGGCAGTTCATCACATAACTGCCTTCTGTCTATCAGCATATCTGAAAAGTGTCATCTCAACTAGGCAGGAAAATGCAGGTGCGTTATCTCAGTGAAAGATGGGTAGTTTTGGCATATTTTAAAATTTCTTGTTGCTCCTCTTGCAGGAGATTCCTGCCCAGCAACTCAATTACCATAGAATTAACTTTGTGAGTTATCTCCAAAATTACAGCAAATGATCCAGGCATATTTCTGGGTGGTTTTGTCTTCCCATTTTTAGTTTTGTGTGTATTATTGTCAGCTTTATCAGCCTCCTTTTGAGTGCAAAATAAACTTATGATTTTCTAATTACTTTATCCAGTTCAAAATGTGCACCATATCTTCATGAATCTGGCATAAGCAGTCTCTATCCGCTTCTCACACTTTTTTTTGAAATATCATTTTATGAACTAATTTGGTCTCCTTTTCTTTCAAGGAGGTGACCTTCTCATAAAGGTTGCTGCTAACTTTTTCTGATTTGCTCAACTTCTTCCTTGGCTTTAATCATACATTCATCTAAAGTAGTAAAATTAGCCTGTGACGCCAAGTTTATCCCATTCTTATTGATAGTCTCTAGTTCTGTTTAAAGCTTATTTAGTTCATTCTTGTAAGACATGGTTGATATGGTCTTTTTATCAGTTTTGGCTTTATAACTCAACTACCTCCTTTAGTGAGCATCAAACGTTGAAATCTGGGAGATGTGTACTCTTCCAGAATTGTAGCTCGCTTTAGCTCCCTTTTTAACTGCACAGGTTCCTGATATGTGCGTTATATTAATTGTTGATAATCAATTTATAGGTTAGTAATAACATGAAGACTATTACTCTTGTTGGATTTCTTATATCCAAGTTGGTTACCATGTCCAACGCTAGACTGGTTCTTGTACAACCTTTGAAGGTACTTCTGCAAGGGTTGGGACCATCTAGTACTAAAAAAAAGGTACTTCTGCAAGGTTAGGAAACTTCCTCTAACTCTTCCTTCTGGTAGTACTTAACCTAGTATTAGGTTCAGAGTTTCTTCTTCTCTCCCTTAACGCAGAGTCTGTGGAGATAGCAATAAAATAGACAAAGGATCTCTTATCCTTCCAAACTCTAGTCTCAAGAGTAAAATATGACAGTCTAAATTATTTAAAGTGATTGAGCTTCTCTTATCTATATCTATCTGTTTTATTTAGAAAAATGCAAGGGAATTGATAAGAGAAATTTTGCACCCAACTCTTCAGTTGGCACCCCAATTGGAAATGGCAGTCATTGCTGATGAATTAACCCTTCAGGGTCACTCCAAACAATGATCTTCCTCATTAATTTAGTCAGAATCTGCCGCTGGCCATAAATGCGACCTCTTCTAGTTTAAACAAAGAACATGTCCCAACACCTTCAATCAGCTTCATTGTGTACCTTTATTAGGTTAACAACCTTCTTAAATAATGGGAATTTTACCCACAAACAGCAGGTTTTGATACCAAAAAGGTTAACTCACAATTTCTTATCTCAGGTGTAAGGAGAGTGTCTATAACTCTCCTGTTCCCAGCGTGGCAGTGCGCGGTGCACCAGGCCAACGCCATGGAACTAGCTATTAGTGCCAATGTGATTAGAGCCCAGCAGAGGGTGCTGAAGCAATAACCACTCAGGCATACAATTGTGAATTTTATAATAAAAACCCCTATAAAGGCGATGTGGTGCACATATATAATGGGGCTAAGCGGCCCAGGTTGGAGGGATCCTGGGTGGACAAGCGGTGCATGAGGGGAGAGCTTCATGGTACTTGCAATGGCAAGGGTAACGGAGCATGAGACCTCCTCAAAGAGGTTTGAGCACAGGAGCATTTAGAATATCATAAAATTTAAAAATAACGTAAATGGGGTAAAGGTTTATTTGGGAAGTTGACCAACAAGGAATGTTGGTTGGGGAAAACATCTTTAAGCTTGAACAGGGGAATAGAGGTTATGCCACAGTGGGCCCAAGCACTGACTCACCAATAGGGTGACACTGCCATCCAAGTTGGTTGAATAGGCCAAAACTGACTTCACTTGAGTGATTGATTGAAGTTGGATTTGACCTGAGCGCGTTATTTTGAAAATAGAACGGGTTTTGAAACCCCACTCCTCAACAAACCAAATCAAACTGTCTGCATTCAATTGGTAAACTGTTTGTTTTAATGCCTGGCTTGATGTCAGGGGCTGGGCGTTTGGCACACCACTAGTCCCAACCTGGGCATATTTTGCCCAAACCCAGTGTTGGTCCATGGTGTGCCTCAGGTCAAAAAGGGCCTGCAGCTTCACCCTTTGGGCCTCCTGGCGCCCAGCCTTGTCTTTGGGGTTGTTCCCCACTATCATGTCATGTGCACATGACATCAGGCGTCTTCAAATACCAAGAAACTCATAAAACCCTTAGTTGGTTGGCAACAAAACTTAATTGACTCCTACAAATTAATTAGATTATCAATAAAAGAATCAACTACCTAATCACTCGTTTATTGTCAGGGATCATCCCCAACAAAACATTAGCAATCTGGTGGATCAAACTTGGCGGTTTACTATAGTTTTTCACTAGGAATATTTCTCTGAACGATAGTTATCATACTAATCAATAACTCCCACATTCACTAGTGGGACTCATCCCCTAGTGGGTAAGCAGATTTATTATAATTAATTTATCTGAGTAATGTGAGAAAAAATCCCAACAGGCCTCAAAGAAATTCATAATCCATGTCAACTTAAACTCAGATCAATAGTTTATGCAGGCAGACTAAGGAAAGTAACCACTGATTATTAGATATTACAACTTGGAGATGCCAACTGAAGCCCCCCATGCAGCTGTCTACCTACTTGTGTGATGAGTTAGCAGAAAAAAGCCCTAATCTATTTGGACGATCATCAAAGGAGAAATTAACAAAGCTCCTTGACCAATTCAAGATGTTCTTCTTCTGCTATGGCAACAATGTTTTCCTCTCTGAACCTGGATTCACACAAGATTGATGTCACCAACATTAAACCTTTACCAGATGACCCTATCACCCACCATAAACCTGATAAAGATTCATTAAAGCATAATTCAATGAGGGTAACTAGTGGCCTCATATGCCCCCAATCACCATGGACATTCCTCATCATAGTTGTCCCCAATAAGAACAGAAAACTCTGGTAGTGTATCAACTATATTCCCTGGACTGTGTACTCATATAATGCATATAAAATGCCACAAATTGCTGATAATCTAACGCTATGGGAGGTGCACAGTATTTTACCAATATCAACTTATTCTCAGGTACCACCACCTGGCGATGGAGGAAGAAACTATACTGAAACCATTTTTTGTTACAAATTTGGACGATTTGAATGCACACTTAAAAGCCTTTCAGACTTACTGGACCAGCTAGAGCATTCCAAAAATTATAGATAAAAATTGTTTTATGGATTAAAAAATTGGTGTATAACTGCCTACCTTAATGACATTACTGTATTTTCTGCCAATCTCCAAAAACACTTGAAGGACCTAGGAGCAACCTTAGCAGATTAAAGAATTGAACCTCAGCATTAATGAGTCTAAGCTGATGCTCTTTGTTAGAGTTGAAGCTGCTAAATCATTATTTTGCTAAAAGGAAAGCCCATTGATCCCTCTAATGTGGAAGCCATTTCCAAATGGCCTGTTCCAAACAATGCAGCTGAACTCCTGAGCTTTCAGGGAACTACTAACTACTACCAGGCCTCTATTCCAAATTTCAATAAGGTAGCTGCCCCATTGCACTGACTACAGAAGAAGGGAACCCCTTGGGAATTACCAACACTGCCCACCAAAGTTTCATCAGCTTAAGGCTTGCAATAGTCCAAGCTTACATTCTAATATTCCCTGCCTTAAAAAATAACTCCAGGTGTTCGCAGATGCAGCAATTCAGCCACGTGGGCCATGCCACACAACTAAGAGGAAATAAGTATCTGCTTTTCAAATATAACTTCAATAAATTTGCTTCAGCAGAATATGACTACCAGACATATGAGATAAAAGTTCTGGCAATGGTGTTCACCCTTTAGAAATTATGTATCATTTGTCAGTCTGGGAGGTCACTGTATCCACCAACAACTTTGCGGCGAGTTTTCTGCTAAACAATCCAATTTTTGAATGGACGCCAAGTATGCTGGGAGTATGGGCTAATGGAGTTCAACTTAAAATTTGTGCACCTTTCTGGATGGCTCAATGCAGTAGCGGATGGGCTATTTGTAAATTTAAAACAACCCATCAGGACCAGCAATCTACCATGTGGGGGAGTGATCTGGAGAAAGAGCTCCTACAGATAAGAAAGTTCCTGGAAGATCTCAAAGTGTTAAGTACTATCAAGAAATTACCTTTGTTCATAAAGTACTTTTCAATATTTCTTTTAAAGGTCACCTGTACATATGCACCAAAGGATCAGTCAATCATCTAGTCCCAAGGAATCAATGTGCACAGCAGCTGAAAGAGGTTCATGATGATGTCAGGCACTTTGGAGCACAAGCCACCTAATTAAAACTTATTGTTTATACTTGTGGCCAAATGCCTACAATAAAGCCAGTAACTATGTAGCCATGTGCCATGCCTTCCAAGTCTTCACTAAGTCGCCAGATAGCCAGATACCCCTGAACCCTATAGTAACACCTAAATATATAAGATATGGGACTTCAACTTTATAGGACCTTTAAGAGTCATAACCAATGGGTCAAAGTACACCTTAGTAGCCACCAAATATTTCAGCCACTGACCTGTCACCAAAGCAGTTCCCAGGATAAATATGTCCAATACAACCCAGTTTCTATATGAATAGATATCTACTATCTATAGACTGTCCCACCTTATCCTGACTGGGGATCACACTTCAATAATAAGTTGATCAAGGTAAATGATGGCCCAGGTATGTACCTAGCACTCCATGATGACAGCATACAACCCTCAGTGTAACAGTTTAACTGAACAGATAAATCAGATACTGATGCACACCCTGGAATACAGTCTTACTGACAACTCTGACAAAGGCCCAAATGCTTAGCACCATCCCCTGAGTATACCAAACTAGGATACATAGTACTACCAAGTATACACCATATAAAATACTATTTGGAATAAAATCCCCAGCCTGATCTATTGGCTAAGCAACTCAGCGGTCAACTTCTGCCAACTTGCCAACTTGAACAATCTAACCTGGAGAAACTGGTACTGAGCCATGCCCACAAGATGAAGACCAATTATGATAACCATCTCAAAATTATCCAGGTCTTTATAGTGGGTGACTTCACCCTCCTATACCAGAAAAAAAACTTATGAAAACATATTCTAATAAGACTTAACTACACTTCAAAGGTCCATTTAGAGTTACCAAAGTACTCTATTATGGGAACTGCAACCTAGGGACCCTCAATAGAGTTCTTTACCATTTTACCATCAATAACAACCATCTCAAACTATCCCAATATAAAATGAATAGTTGAAGTATCAAATAGATTAACAATTCACTGATATTTAAAATTAAGTAATTCTTCTGTTTAATGAACACTTATCTTTATCCCAAGTTCAGTTGAGTCTCCTAGAAGATTCACAGCTCTGAAACCCCTTGTTAACTGGTGTGGTTGGTGCTTGCTGGTGCTTTTTACACAGGATTCTAACAATATAGCACGCTCAGAGTATTGGAACTCTTGACTGCTGTTAAGGATTAAATGGGTTAAATTAACCCACAAAAGAGTTTTTTAATTGTAGCAAATTTACTAGTGATCATAGTGGGGACAAAAGCAATCCTCTATTGAAATATTGCCTCCTAGTAAATAAAGTAATTTTGAGGCTAAAAACAGGAGGAGCAATAGAATTTGATATAAGCAGAGGATCACTTAATTAGAAAATATGTTGATCTGACCTATCAGAACTCATGAGAATCTCTTCCCCTCAACTTGACTTTGGGGGTGGGTCAACAGCAGGTAGGATGTATCCATGTGTTAAGGATTTAATAATTTTTTTATTTGAGGTGGGCTGACCTGGGGACGATAATGCACCAATGAAGGGAAGTGAAGAAAATGGAAAAGGAGAATAAAACCCAGAAACCCTCTATGAATGGCATATGACAGGATTTAATAAATTTAATCCAATCAAACTGCTTGAAAGTATTTTCACCTCCATGGACCCCTTCAGGCCTATAAAAGGGCATTTTTCTGCTTAAGACTTTGAACCAAATTACAGTTTGGTTGTGGGGGACCTCAGATGGAGTCCACCAATTCCCCAAGGGTTTGGCATAACCTTATTAACAACAGTAAGGTGATTTGGCCAAGGCATAGGGTAGAAGCATTACCCTGATTGGGATTATTCAGCTTAGAGTCAAAAGGGGGAGTATTACCAATATTTTTGGAGAGAGTTGACCCTAGGACATTCTTACCAATTAGTCATATATCCAATTGTCTGACACCCTCTAAAAAGGGTAGAAAACCCCTTGTTAGCTTTATAATAAAGCATGGGATTATAGAGTTAAGTTTCAGTTGAGGTTATCTTACCCCAGTCTTATGAGATACTTTTGCTGGGCATCTCCTTCTATAAAATACCCAGGATGACCCAAGATGACGGCCTGATGACCTGAGAACCCAGATATCTATGTTAAGCCATCGATAACCCATTGAGGAATCCAGAAGGATCCACAGGTTCCATGATAACATGTGAGGGATGAGCTCAGGATATTGGATAAATAGTAAAAAATTTCTAATTTTATAGGCTAGCCACTTTACAACGCTACAAGGTCCCAATCTAATAAGAGGTTATGGTTTTTATGAAACCTCACTAAAATTAAATGGATGAACCGTCAGATCGGTTCTGGAAATTTTAAGGTTATATCGGTAACGGTTGCTACGCGTTGGGGTAACGATTTGAATGGATAAGGTTTGAAATCCCAATCCAGGTTTAAACCACCCTTACTCATCAAACCTTCGATTATTTCTGACCTCTTTTATTCCAGTTGGGAGGCCAGAACTGGATGATCTGAGGGTAAAGTTATTACTTGGGTTGGGCACCGCTAGTGCCAAAAGATTTTAGTCACCTCAGCAAACGTTTAAGAGAAGGGTAAGGGGGATGGCATCCCAACCTACGCGCAATTGTACCGGGGGTGGGCCCCCACCACCCAAGGTACGCCTTCGGCCCGCGAAGCTAGCCACCCGCCAACTGGAGGATCATGAGGCCGCCCTAAACCAGATAAAAACCGCCATCACCGAGATCTACCATTACCGCCAATCAACTTTAAAGTTCGAGGAGTGTTACCGCAACGCGTACAACCTGGTGCGCGCCAACCTGGGGGTGAAGCTCCACGCCACCGCGCTCGCGACGATGGGGGAGAACCTTAATAGGCTTTACCGGCTCCACCTCCGACCCTTCCACCACCAAAACTTTAATAACTCAAGTTCTCCGAGCCCAACCGATCCATCCAAAGGCGGTGGCACCGGTTCAAGATCCTGTGATGCGGTGCCGGTGGAAAATTCTGCCCCCGAAGCGAGCCGCGTCGAGGTAAGCGATGCCAACCAACCTTTCTCGGGCGAGGAGGCGGATTCGGGGAGGCGTTTCTAAAGGCCGTAATCCTAATCTGGGACCGGCACCTGGTCAGCCTCCCCAAGATCACGAGCATGTTGTGCTACCTCGACAACTATTTCAAGCAGCACCCCAACGAGGCGTGCCGCCCGCTGGTGCGGGGTGGCCCGTTGCAGTTCTACGACAAGGTGCTCCTCTCGGATGGCGCGTGGGCCAAATCTCGCGTGACGCAGGCGGTGCTGGGCCAAGTCGCACTCGAACGGCTCGGTGGGTTGGGTAACCGCGGGGTGGTCAAGGCCGTCACTTCCATGCTTCTCCTGTTGGAGGACGGGGCCTACCAGACGCTTTTGGAGGGCCCGTACCTCGCCGCCTCCAAGGAGTTCTACGAGGGGGAGTTTTCGAGGCTGGTGGGGGTCGCTTCCTCGCGGGAAGTTTTGGCCAAGGTGGGTGCCCATCTTCGCGGGTTGTTTTGTGCCTTTTTGCATTCGGCGATTGGATACCCGCTTTGCTTTAAAGTTGCCGTAGTACCCCTCCCATGCACCGTTGGTTTACTTCCTCTTTCCCTCCGGTAAGAGGCAACCTTTATCCTGGGACGCTTACCATTTGAATCCTTTTATGGTCCCGCTCACAATTTTTTAAACTGCGAGAAGTTCGCACCGTTTACCGATACGTTTAAGCTTTAAGCTGAGTCTGGTTGTGGGCAAACGGCAAGCTGAATTTTTGCTTTAAGGCGTTTAGGGGTTGGCAGGGTTTATCGTTTAAAAGGGTGCGCCCTGATCGATTCTAACGTTTTAACGTCACCTAGATCGACCAGAGATTAACGGAAGAGCGTGAACGGTGCACGAACCACCTCAGCTCGGCAACGCTACCGAAGGCGCTTCACGTCATCAACCAGAATGTCGTTGTGCGGTTTGCCAAGTCGATAACCGAGGTAGGTTTTGATACGTTTAGTGCAGAAGCCGGCCGGGCCGAGGTTGGCTTTGAGCCTAGGCCGAGCGAACCCATCTCTACTTGGGTTCGATGCCTTATAGTAACTGGAGGCCATGGGGTTTAAATATTATTTTACCCCTTGGTTTGTATATTTCGACTAGCGATGTTATGGTTGGAAGTACTCAAGTTCACACTTTACAATTGGGTTTATTTTAGCCATTCGATTATTGTGAAGCTATGGTGTTAGAAAGTTCTCGGCATGCGTTCTTACGCTGATTTGTTCGCAATCGCTGCGCTTTACTTGGAGTTAATTTTGTGGCTAGGATCCTGAAACTGGTTTGGTATCCATGCTCAGCAATGACGATATGCCAGGTATGGGCCAAGTTTTCCGAAAATTCAACGCTTAGGTATCAACTTGATGTACCGCATCTTCAAAGGGGCGGACTCGGCCGAGACGTTGGCACCGATGCGCGAGACGCTTAAGACGTTCTATTACGAACAGGGGCGGGCGTTGGTCCCCACCGCCGCAAGCTCCAAGGGGGGACGGTCGGGGCCCGCCATCAGCTGGGTCAAATCGGCGCTGGAGCTTAAACGGAGGTGGGACCAAGTCTACGCTGAAGGGGTCAACGGCGACCGGACGTTCCAAGCGGCGGTGACGGAGGGATTCGCCAACTTTATCAACGGGTTTCAGCACGCGGCGGAGTTTCTCTCGCTGTTCCTCGACGACCAGATGCGGGCGATAGGGGCGGGCAAGGCCGAAAGCTCAGATCAAGTCCAAGGGGCAGTCATCGCGCTGTTTCGTTTCTTGCGCGACAAGGACATGTTTGAAGGGTTCTACCGCACGCATTTAGCCAAACGGATCCTAATGGGTTCGCGCAACGATCTACCGGCCGAGGATGCCGAACGGGCGTTGCTCCAAAAGCTGCGCCTGGAATGCGGGGTGCAGTTTACCGCTAAGCTTGAGGGCATGTTTAAGGATCTCGCCACGGCTTCCGACGTCGCCCAGGCCTTCCGCCAGTCCCAGGGGGCCCCATCTCGCGACCTTCCGTTCGATTTGAACGTGACGGTCCTTACTTCGTCGGTCTGGCCCCTGCGGGCGCCGCCGCCCTGCATCCTCCCACCCGACGCCCTGAAGGCGGTTGCGGTTTATTCCGACTTCTACAAGCTTCGCCACTCGGGCCGCAAGCTCACCTGGATTTTGAAGTTGGGCACGTGCGATATTCGGGCGCAGTTTGGGGATCGGAGGTTTGAGCTGATCACCAACACCTACCATATGATCATCCTTCTGCTCTTCAACACGAACGATGCCCTCTCCTATGGTGAGATCAGGGGGCAGACTGGCCTCCAGGACTTCGAGCTGCGCCGCCACCTGAGCTCGCTGTCCGCTGGTCGCCACACGCTGCTGTTGAAAGGCTCTGACGGTGCCGACACCTTTCGCTTGAATCTTGAGTTCCGCGCCCCGACCATCCGAGTTAAGCTGCCGACCCCCTTCACCCGTCTCGACGCCGAGGCCGTCAACAGAGTCGAAACGCAAGACCTTGGGATGACCCGCGCCGAGGTCGAGGCCGCGCGTGGCCATCTCATCGAAGCTGCGATCGTCCGCGTCATGAAGACCCGCCGCCGCCTTCCTCACGCGCGGTTGGTGGCCGAAGTCACCTCCCACCTTCAGTCGCGGTTCCAGGCCGACCCCGCGATGATCAAACGGAAGATCGAGGCTCTGATTGACCGTGAGTTCCTCGAGCGCATCGAGGGCGACATGTAAGTTCACCTCCCCATAGTTTGGCTCATCCTTTAGGAACATGTATCACTACCTGGCCTGAATGGGATGCCCTTTTGCTTTTGGCACTTACCCTAAACCCTTCCGTATTGAAGCCGGCGCTCAGCTCCCCTTGTACTCCCTCAACTTCCCCTTCCACAACTACAAAACCATACCCACCAAAGATCTCAAAGCGCCCAAAATTTGGAGCGTTTAGGGTTGGCCCGCTGGCTCCCATCCTTTTTTCCGCTTCGCTTCCTTAACCTTAGATTATACCAGTTTGTTTTGGGGCAGTTGATTTAGGCTTGTTGCGAGATTGGATTTGGTACTACGCATGGGGTGCAAGTTTATCAGCTTAGGTGGCGATCGGCTGCTAGAAGATCGGAAAGAGCATCTCGGGTTGAACTTTGGTGGCTACCAAGACCGTCTACCTTACACATCCATTACAAGTAAGCTCCAAGCCTTAGGCTAGGGGTTCGACAAGCCTTCACATGACCATCGCAATTCAAGTCAGCGACAGTTAATCGAGTTTTGCAACCGCAGCTCACGAGATGAATTTTTCTCATCTAAAAGTATAACCAATCTTAGTTCTGGGTAACGATGCGGTAGCATCTTAGAATAGAAGGGGTTGGGTTAAACTAGAAGGGGTCACTTTGGGTTCTAGGTTAGCATCTGAAACTTGATGGGTTCTAAAAAATATCTCCCGTCGTTTGAGGTGGTAAAATGTTGGCTAAACTTAGCAAGTTGGGTCAGCTTGGGCTACCCATCCGAGTTCTTTAAACTATAAAAAAGTTTCTGGAATGCCACGGTGAAGCCCTAGATGCAAAATAATACCCTAGCTGGTCTAGAGGTCAAACGGGAGTCGATTTTAAGGAGTCTACCCGGTGCCTCACATAAACAGACTAGAAGAATGTAGGGTAACTAGTTCTAGCTTGGATCGCTTTAAAAGGATGGTTGTGAATGGTCTGACCAACCATCTAAATAACAGTTTACTTCCTTAATTTTACATTTTTACTTGCTTCTCTTTATCTCACCATCTTGTTTGTCCTGGAAACTTTTATCCTTCATTTAACACACTTCCTGACAACCTATTGATGAAATTTTGCACAGTTACTAAGTTCCTGACAACCTTTTGATAAAATTTTGCGCAGTTTCTAAGGTTGGATGGTACAATATTCCACCATAATTTTGTAAATATCCCCCCGTAGGGGGTACATTAAGGGTGCGGGGGTGAAAATTAAAAAAATCTGCAAAATGGCCATGTGGGGTTTTTGGGGTCGCAGATGACAAATCCGATGGCCATTTTGTGAACATACTAAGGGGGTGGAAATTGGTGGTGCGGAGGTATAAAAATAAATAAAAAATTGACAAAAAATTGGTACAGCAGTTTACTAATAGCTTATGCAATGTATGACAATAATATAATAATAATAGATGATAATATTAATAATATAATAATAATTATATAATAATCTCTATATATTATTTCTCAAAAGTGTTTTTTATTGGTATGAAATATCTCCCTTAACACTTTGCTGACTAAACAAATTGTGTCTGTGTTGGGATTTGACCTGCTCCCAATCAATTTAATTCATATTTCCCTACCTCCGATACCTCTCCAAATTTTCCTCTCACGGAGCATTATTTTCCATCCCCTAATCATTTTATTAAAAGAAAGCCTACCATTGACTCCCCACCTGATCAACATCAGGATGCTGAAGATCTTGCCGGTGGAGGACGTCGCTACCCTGAAAGGATTAGGAGGAAAACCTCACCTATAAATATCTGCGCCTTTTCTTAAATAAAGTTATATTTTTATCTCCAATTCATTCTTAGTGCTACTTGTTTCTAGAGCCTCTGTACAGCAAGCTCCTCTCCAGCCATTGACTTCACCGGTTTTAATACAATAGTTCCCTTGTCACCTATTCCCAAGCTTATAGAAAGTTATCAGCCCCTACATTTAGGATTCCCAGCTCTCCCCACTGTCTGCTCGCTGTGGGATATTTTATAAAATAATTGGTGCTCCTGCCAGGCACTCTCCTAAGCTATCTGGTGAATAAATATATTCACAATAGTTGATTCCCACCAAGACTCTACTTGGCCCCTTACCAAAATATCCAG
>JAKSZP010012714.1:0-22644 GCA_022478985.1 Massospora cicadina
GATTTGGTAAGATCCCAATTATTTCAATTGACTTCCTTGGGCTTGTCTCATGGCTCAGGTTTGAACCCTGAGGTTGGGTGGCTCTGAGGGAGCATGATTTGGCCATATCAATCAAGTTGATTGCTGATTTCAATGATAGTCAACTTTCGTTGTGGATGATGGCTGACAGAAGTTTGAGCGCTTTGGTTGAATTGGGATTGATTTCTAACTTCAATAGCTGTAAACTTTCTCTAGGGATTATCCCTGACAGAAGTATGGGATTTTTGGTCAGTTTAGGATTGATTTCCGTCATCTGACATATTTGAACTCACCATTCAGGATGGAATCCCAACACTTCTGGCCAATCATTTAAATTTGGACCTCAGAATAAGATCCCAACACAGAAATTACAAGAGTTATGGCGTCATCCAAGGTATTGAGATTAGTAGTGCCAAAGGTTGCGCTTGGCAATAGATCAAGATGGCAAACTCCACAGGAACAGCCCTTTGTTCAACCAAATGACCATAAATAATGCTTCTGATTGGTCAAGGTTTAGTTGCTTCTAAATCCTTGGATTATGGCGGTAGGGTCTTGATCTAAGGTGTGACATTCCTTTAGATGGGTAGTCATAATATTCTGAGTGGTGTTATTTAGACAAGAGTAGATATGCTTTACTCTCTGTTGGTTGGTAGCCTATTTCATGAAAATTTTTATAATCGTATATGAGGGAGGCAATTCTTTCCTGGACAGGGGTAACATTCTTGAAACTAGGCTTAAAGTTAGTCACAATAGTAGTGGAAAAAAATTTCCGCCAGGAACGTCTGCAGGCTCAGAAATCTTAGCCTTCACATAGTTACAAGGGGCCTGTTGATCCTGTCACTGTCTCAAACCCTCAAGGTCCTCTTAAATGTTGCCTCAGTCTCGGTACAGAGAGGTAATGGAGGTTCTATGAGCAATTTGTTCTTTAATGGTTGAATCTCAGTGGGTTGGAGAAGCAGCTAGCTCTTAAAGCTACTCAAGTAGGTTTCAAACCCTTGTCAGGTTTGCTCAAGATGGATTATGCGCTTATTAGTGAGCTTGTTATTTTCGCTGAAATTATCTTTCTCATCCAACTAGCCCAAGATTAGGACCTTAGGGTTTAGAGGAACTCCATCCATTTGTAATTGCATCTCTGAGCCACATTGTGTCATTTGATCCCATAAAGCAGCGAGGGCTGTTACACTTTTTTTTCTCAGGAATCATCTGAGTCACCAGGAGTGGCACTGTGGGACAATAATGTGCTTGATTCCCCCAGGGACCTTCAGGTCATTTGAGCCAATCAGGCCCCTCATTTCAAGAGGCTAGATCGCTGGATGCCAACTCCTGGTAATGCTGCTGGAGGGTTACACGAGGTCTTCAATCTAGTTTAGACGCAGATTCCAGGCGGCCTCAAGGAGCTGCACATTTTGATGAAGCTAGTCCTCGAGTTAACCCAAGATTGCATTATCCAAGATGGCAAGCTGACTCTGAGCTTCATTAATTTGGTGATGGTTGTCAACAATTGCCTCCAAATTGTCATAATTATGGATGAGGCTGCATTATAAAAGTTTCAATACCTAAGTGTAGGTTTTGAGTAAGCCCTAGTTTTCATGATACTTTGTGGTGGTGCAGGCTACTAATTGTAGAAGGTGGTGTATGGCCAGACGGGCAAAGCTTTATAAATAGCGTTCTGTACCCAAGGCCAATTATCCTTATGGTAATAGAGCTGAGGTATATAAATATCGCATTTGGAAGGCACAGAAGAGGCGCGGGATTTTCTGGACTTCTTCCCATAAAGTAGATACCATTCAGTAGTTATAAAATTAGTTTATTGAGGTTCTCATATTGTAGCTGATATTGATCATTGTCAACGGATGGTAGAGTATACTGGTAGGCGGCCTGAAACTCTTACTTTTTAGGCTGTATAGGATGTACATCATACTGAGAGGTATTAATACATTAAGTTACGCTTTTTGAACAATCAGCAGATTGAAATTCTTACTTACTATCATTCTCAATTTTTTGTGATAGATTTTTTTACTTGGACAGCATGGAGACCCCTGTAATGAGCACTAATTATCTTGCATAACAGTTCTCTTGACTGTAGCTGGAGTTCAAAAATGGACTTAAAGCTTTAAAATAACAGAAACATCGATAAAAACAAAAAAGTTGGGGCGAAATGGACTACTTTTTGAGCTATAAAGCGTCAACATTTCTAAATTGTGTGGGAACATGGTGCCCTGGGAGACCTTCGTGGCCCTTCAAGTCAGAATTTTTTAAAGCCTTCTGGATCAACTTCCTGGTTGGCGCCCTCATTGTTCTGCGTTGTCCTCATTACTGCAATGGTGAGGGTCTCACCTCTCGAGGCTTTGGAAGTGGGGATGAATTTTGAAGACATCTCCATTGATTCTCGTGCACGCAATGCTTCCTGATCGGAACTCATACTGGTGCCTTCAGGGAAAGGGTTCAATTGCATTGGATTGAGATTGGAATTGTTTTACTGGCATTGGATCACTCCTAGGAAGAGAAGCTCAGAATTATCTGGGAGGGACCATTCGTAGTCACATATTAAGCAAGGGGATGAATACTTCATCAAATCCCTTGCTTCTGGAGTCACCATCAACTGGGTCCATGGCCAGCTTTACGCCTTTATCCCCCTAACATTCTTAAAGGGGGTAATGTCAAACAATTGCAAGTCTGATATTGTGAGAAGAGCATTTTGGACAAAAATTACAATAAAATAGTCCAAAAGACCCTGGCCAATTCGTGGTGATTCCCTTTGATTTGGGAAATACTTTTATCAATAACAATAATACTTAGCTAAATAGTCTGAGTTTGGGTAGCCAGTATACTCTGAATCATTGGCGGAATCAAGGAGCCCTTCAGAGGTCTCTTTATTTTACAACTAATCTTTTCAAATCACGCCGCAGATACCAGCCCCTTTTATAGGATTGGAGGGGTCTTATAAGGTAAAATATTTTCTCATGGTGATTGGCTTAAGTACATCAAAACATTACCTCATGGACTTGGCCTTCCCACTCTCTACCCTCCATCAGCCCTTATGATAAAGTGAGGCAAGATTTGAGAGCTCCAATAGGTCAAATTCCTATATTCCTAATTTGGACTCTACTAGTAATCTGAACTTCAAGCCTTAATATTTAAAATGTTAAGTATCAACTTATTAAGAGGGTTCGTTTCTTAACTCTCCACAGTGACTAATAAAATCCATAAAAACATACAATACTTTTAGTTTGTTTATTAAAAGTTTATATAAAAGTGTTCAAATAAACCCAAAATTTTATTTAATTTAGCAGTAGAGAACCGCGCTTCTCCTTCTGTTAATTGTTGAAAATCATGTGTGAAAACGCACCAATGAGCCAACAAGTTGGGGCGAGATAATTCACTCAGAAGGAAACTAATCATAGTATCAGTGAAGGGAAGTGGAGTCCACCATACCCAAGTTTCCACTGGCCATCTCATTATGCTTCTTTTAGAAAATGACGTTTTGACGATGTGAGGACCAAATGAGGTCTGTACCCAACTAACATTTTTATATATATACCCCCAAAAATTGGTTAAACTGACTGGGTGCACAGAACCCACGAAAGGTTTGGAAGGAAGGAAACATGGGTTGGCCCACTTCCAGAAGGAGTTTTAAACCTTCTATTGCCTCAACAAAAGCACTATGGAAACACAAAGCAACCCAACCACAACCTAAGAGGCTGAATGAAGGCGAGTTTTATTAAAAATAATAGACTCTTTTGAAATTTTAGGCTAGATAGCAGGACCTCAAATAAATCACTACAACCAATAACGTGAACTGAGGGCAGGAACTCATACATAGGCAGCAAAAAATGAAATGCCAAGCTGGGCTATTGCCAAAAAATGATAATGCCATGATGAGAAGACTAGTGATCACGGCAACCAGCTAATGCACTAGATCACTTCTTTGAAGAAATCCCAAACAAAAAAATCCTCACAAGTATCAAAGAAAGAGTTGGACGTCTAAAGTCAGGAGAGTGTCTCATACTCTCCACAAGCAGGCTAACTAAGACCTCAACTTAATCCCACATAGGATGGTGGCAACACCACATAGTAAATTCATAAACCCCAGGAAAATCCTAATAGAAGTCAACCTGTGAGAGTAACAATTGGTAACATGGGTTAAGTAAAATTTGAAAAGCCAAATTTTTATCATAAATGGATAAGGCAACCACAAAGAAGGTTGTTCTCATAACTTTATATTTAAATAATTGGAGAGTAATCATTTCACATCAAGTGAGGCACTGCGCCCATTCTAATCAACAAATGCAACTTTCCATCACATGTCATACTATAGCTCAAGTAGGTTTGAACTTGGCAATTGACTGAAGTTGTATTTTACCCAAATTTAGCAAGATTATAGACCAAAGGGACTCAAATCTCCATTCTCTTGTTAACTGCAATGACCTGTCAAAATTTCTAATACAATTGGTGCATTTTAATACCATGGATGTAACGCTCACCCAACCATCACGTGAACCCTAGAACCAAGTTGGCATATCTTACCATTACCCAGCGTTGGTCCAAGGTGTGTTTCAGGTCAGGCATGCCTTCCAACTTGTACTATTGGTCTCATCCAGCTAAGCCTTATTTTGACAGTCAGTACCCACAATGATATCATTCAACCATGACAGATTTAAGAGCTTAAATTTGATCTGTCTTCTAGAAAAATATAATTTTATATTGAAGATTATTGTAACAGTCAATGATCATACATGGATCACATAAGGTTGGGAATTATGTGATTTGGGTATGCTGATGGTTTCAATTTTGTTATTCCAATGCAGTTTTTCTAATCAGGTTGAAAGTGGGATAATTATTTAGATATATATTTCAGTGGTTGTCCGTTTTTGGAGGTTTCCCCATTTACCAACGAGTTGCTGAAACGCCATTATTTCCAGAGGCTTTTACATGCCTCATGACTGACAATGCATTTAGCCTTTTTAGGCAATATTTTAAAGTGAGTTTTTCCCCAATGGATCTCACTTTGGAATTCTATTCTAAACTTTGAGTTTACCCCAATAAAGGCTGGTGTTTGCTAGACCTGTCATAATTTGATATAATTTAATATTGGATTTTTTTTCTCAAACAGGTTGTTTTGGTGCAGACGGTGGTGCAATAGGAAGTGAGGAAGGGGGTGTACGTCTTGAGATCCTTTGGGGTGGCGATGCCCTGGCGGAGCAAAATACCCCAGCCCAGTGTTGGATGGGGGAGCTTGTCAAAAGCTGCAGTGCGGATGACCAGAGGCCAGCAGGACATCAATGCTCGCTGTACCTTATCCTGTGCCCATCCCTTCAGGATGGCAGTTGCCAGAGTGGCCCCAAGGTGACAGAGGCCAGTGCGTCGCACCTCAGACCAGTGTGCTCAGTGAGGCCACCCGCCTGGATAGGAGTCTTGGGGGTTTGGTACAGCTAATTCCCTTTCCCTCATGGGGTGACCCCCATCTGAGGGTTTTTGTTCACAGCTGGTGGTGGGCTGGGCCTTGGGAGCCCCATCCGTTACATTATTCCAAAGTCAACTTTATCTTGGCGGGCTGTGGTCGATGTCCCAAGCATTGCCATGGGCCATCAATCCTTTTGTTGGTTTGGTGGGGCCTTCCAACGAAGGCTATGTGGAGCTTGGGGGGCGGGCAAGACTGCTGATGGTTGATGGCCTCTTGTGCCCATCAGGAGACCTCAGGGAACCCGTTGATTTGATCTGGGGGCTCTGGATTTCCATCTGACTTTCCCATGCTGCCCTCATAAAAAGGTCCTCTATCAAAAAGGTCGTTGGTCCCTGCACACCTGCCTTGACAATCCAGGTTTTGATCCACCAGGATTCTTGTTTCAAGGGGGTGATGTAACGGTTGTTGATCATACATAGATCTTGTAAGGTTGAATTATGAGATTTGCATATATTGTTGGTTGCAGTTCCATTATTCTGATGCAGTTTTCCTAATTAAGTTAAAAGTGGGATAATTATTTAGATATATTTGAGTGGTTGTCCATATCTGGAGGTTTCCCCATTTTACCAACGAGTTGCTGGGACGCCATTATTCTAAAGGCTTTTACATGCCTCATGACCAACAATGCATTTAGCCTTTTTAGGCAATATTTTAAAGTGAGGTTACCCCGATGGACCTCACTTTAGAATTCTAATTCCAAACCTTGAGTTTACCCCAATAAAGGCTGATGTTTGCTAGACCTGTCATAATTTGATATAATTTATTATTGTATTTTTTTCTCAAACAGGTTGTTTTGGTGCAGATGGTGGTGCAATAGGAAGTGAGGGAAGGGGGTGGACATCTTAAGATCCTTTGGGGTGGCAATGCCCGGGTGGAGCGGAATACTCCAGCCCAGTGTTGGCTGGGAGCTTGTCAAAAGATGTGGTGCAGGTGACCAGAGGCCAGAATGACATCAATGTCCGCTGTACCTTAGCCTGTGCCCATCCCTTCAGGATGGCAGTTGCCAGAGTGGCCCCAAGGTGACATAGGCCAGTGCGCCGCACCTCAGCCCAGTGTGCCCAGTGAGGCCACCCACCTGGATAGGAGTCTTGGGGGTTGGTACAGCTATTTCCTTTTCCCTCATGGGAGTGACCCCTATCTGAGGGTTTTTGTTCACAGCTGGTGGTGGGCTGGGCCTTGGGTGCCCTGTCCATTACAATTTCTCAATTTGCATTGGCTCAACGATTAGGCCTCATTTTAAGAAGATAATTGCAACCATCTCATAGCATATTTCCTAAATCCCAACCATAGGAAATACAATATATGATCACCAGTCATTATACCACCACCTCAAAGGCAGGAATATTAGTTCATGAAAACCAGGATTGCTATGGTGGGGAATCACAACCAAGCAATATATTAACAGATAACCTATGAGGAAAGGGGAGCTTTAAGGAAATCAATTAATATCCATGGTTATCTGAAAGCGTCAATGTTTTCCCTGGAGGTCTCCAGGTGGGCTCAAGAGGCTTTAACAGTCAGCAGTCCAACTGACCACCCCCAAACTTCTATATTTCTGTCAGAGAGACAGCAGATAAGGTTTAGACTGTCCTACCAGTCAGGATGCAGAAACACCCAAAAGGTGAGCCAGAATGCCAGGGGCATTGCCACTTGAATGACGTTAAAGTATGCGGAGAAATAAGTAATGATTGTATGCTGACATGCCACAAGTGTAAAAAGCAACCCAGCGAGAGACCAGGATGCTGTGTCTCCATCGCCAATGGGCCTGGGCGTAGGGAGTTGCAAGATCATATTGGGCAATTCCATGCTCCTCATAGGAGAATTGGGTACAACATTGATGAGGAGGCGAATCCTCACCTGGAGTGGGGATAGGTGGGTCCACAGGATACCAAGGTCCTGCTGGTGGATGCCTCTGAAATTGGGGAGAGTTCCACAAAATTCTTAATGCAATAGGCCCAATTAACTATGGTGGGTACCAAAGTTACTAACATGACTGGGATTTCCCACTCGATATGAGGCCCATGAGGCCACATTAAAGATGTTGCGTGGGTTCAGTAAAGAAAAATTTGAAACTAAATAAAACAAATTGGAGCGTGGGAATATTTTGATGAATTTTAAATAAGATAAAGGACCATCAATTTCCTCAGTGCGTTATGACAGCTTAAATAAAATATTGATTTAGAAAATAGTTTAGAAAAGCGCGGTTTTGAGGCCCTGTAAGTCCCGGGGAACGTCCTCTGGGTGTCAATCAGGCCATTTTCCTGTTCCCAAGCAAGAAGGTACTGAAGAGGATGGATGTACCCCTTGTTACTCAGGGCGATCTCGCTCACATGGTAGATGAGAGCTGGGTAAAAGCCCTCCTATTCAGATCCTGCTTCCAGTACCCACACTCTCCTTGATAGAACTGCTATGAGGAATCAATGAAATCTGCACCAAGATTGCTGAAATGAAATCAATTGTAACTAATATAAGTGGCAATCAGCCCGATGCTTGGATTTCAAATGGTCAAAAAGGTATGAAGACTGATCTATCAGCAGGAATGCCCGACGTTTGTGATTCAGTTAACATGACAATCAGAAAAACCTCCCCCTTCTAAATCTGTTGGGCATCACCCCCAATGGGCAGGTAATAGCATTGGATACCATCACCGAGTTTGAAGCTTCCTGCTGGCAAATCGGGCGTTGCACCTGATGCAATACCACTAACTGAACAAACAGCCCAGCAACTGAGTATGGGTAAGTTGGGCGTCCCAAACCCGTTCCCAACCAAATGGGCCTCTCCTATGTGGAGTGGCCTTGGGGGATTCCCGCCACTCATCAGGCCAAATGCCGTCATGCACCAACCATCAGAAACGTAGCTGAGCCTTGGTTCAGATGTTCAAGGTCAAACTAACAGCGACTCAGCCCACTGCTGAATTTTTTGATGTCAGTTCCCAGGGAACTAATCTCCCCATTCCCAGATAATTCACCAGTTAGGTCAAACTTGCGGGACCTGATCCTGGCTTGTTTTCCCTCCAAATCAACTACTATTTAATCAGTCGCATTGCACTGAGAAAATTGTTGGTCAATTTTCTTCCTTAAATTTTTCATTAAAATCTTCCCCAAAATTTAGTTTTTATATGTTAAAAATTAAGCCGCCTTATCCACCAATGCTCTTGTACCCCTCAGGGTTAACGGCTGAGTTCTTTTGGTATTCTATTATGTGCCTGTATGAAATTCTGGCTCACTGGCAGATATTGGTGGAACTTTTCTAGTTCTATATTCATCATATCAGCATCAGTGCCCTGGGCATTCTGGTTTACTGTTCAGGTGCTTTGGCATCTGGGCTGGGAGGCCAGTCTAATTTTTACTTGCTGTTTGCCTGACATAATTGATCAACCATTCTTCTTAGCCATTTCTGCCTTTCTCGCGTATATTAGCGCAGCAATGGTCCCTTCTTTCCAACTGAACCAGGTTATAAAGAAGATTATCTCTGGCCACATTAGTCTGGCCCCACCCAAAACTCCAAACCCATACCCCATAGTCACCGCGGCTATTCTTCCCATGTCAGCAGAATCTGACAGCCCGACTTACAATGTGCTGGCTCCCCACCAAAGCCTAGTGGTTTCCCCTGACCTCACTACCATCTCTTTGGTATCACTAATTCATCTACAACTACCAATAAAGAGAATTCCGCTTACTTCTTATTATCCATGAAGATTAGTGTTGGGTCCCATCACATCTACTTTGAGGCCCTGGTGGACACTGGAGCCGCGGGAAATTTCATGAGTGTGGAACTGGTCCAGCAATTGGAACTTGCCTTGGATGCAGGCCCTTCAGTGATGGTTGCATCGTCAGCCTCCCAAACCTCATACCTGGTATGTCAACCAGTCACATTTTCAATACACCAGTTCAGCTTCTGTGATCGCTTTTCTGCTACGCCAAACTTGGTGTTTTCAGTGATTTTAGGAGTGGGATGGTGGTGCCAGCAACATGTCAAAATCCATCTGGAGTCTAACATGCTGTCATTTGCTAAAGATCAACTATAGGGTGAATTACCCCTAGTTGACACTCTTAAGAAATCTCAAGGTTGCAGTTCTATCACGTCCCTCATATCCCCTATGGGCATACCCTCCAATTTTCCAGAAAGTTTAAAACACTCCCAAAGCATTATTGATTCTGAAAAGTTGGATTGTTTGCCTCCCCACACTAAATTTGACTGTGGTTTTTGCATGACGGTGGAGTTGGTGAATATCAACTGCCCGTTGTATCCCCACACAGCAGAGGAGGAGGCCACGCTCAACACCTGGTTGTATGATATGATAAGAAAAAGCGGTTGTTTAAGGAGACCTCGCTTGTCACATCCCCCATCATCTTCGCCAAAAAAGCCAATGATTCTCTCCCCCCTGTGTGGACTATGGGCACTTAAAATCACTGTTTCCAATCCCTACCCCCTGCCTTTAGAACAGACAATAAGCAAAGCAATTGCTAAATCTTGGGTGTTTTCTAAGCTGGATCTCGTCAATGCATTTAACCAGATTCAGTTAATGAAAGGGCAAGAATGGTTAACAGCAATCCAGACAAAGCAGGGCATTTTCAAATTACTTGTGATGTCCTTTGGGCTGAAGAACACTCCCGCTATGTTTCTTTGCATGATCAACAATGTACTGGGTGACCTCCGGTTTACCTGCGCAGTTGCATATATTGATGACATTCTGGTTCACTCCCTGACTCCCAAACAACATGCTCTGACCTGGAAGCAGTTGTGGCCGCCTTGCATAAGGCAGGTTTGTTTGTCAAGTCTTCCAAGTGCAAGTTCTATAAGGAGGAGGTTACTTTCTTGGAAACCTCATCCTTAAAGATGGTTATGCAATCCCTTTTAATAAGTTGGATGCTATCTTGGAATGGCCAACCCTGACTACCCAGAAACAACTACGGAGTTTCTTGGAAACCATCATTTTCTTTAAAAAATTCTCCCCAGCACTTTTCCAGCTTGCTGCCCCTCTCCACCCACTTACAGGGAAAAATGCACTGTTTTGCTGGATGGCCAAATGCTAACAGGTGTTTGAATTGATTAAAGAGGTGTTTATATCCCCTCCCATTTTTAAACATGCTGATCCCACCAAGCCATATATTGTTGCATGCAATGCTTTGTCAGTAGCTGTGGGGGCAGTGTTAATCCAGGAGCACAATGGCTTGGAACACCCAGTCACCAACTTTTCCCAAAAGTTCACCTCTATGGAGCAGTCTTAGGCTATTTATGACAAGGAGTTGGCAGCCGTTGCATGGGCCTTAACTCGTTGGAGGTACCTGTTACAGGGTGCTTGACATGAATTAACAGTCCGCATGGATCACCAGGCCCTTTTGTACTTTTGTAAACCCCAGAAATTGGCACATCAGCAAGCCCAAACCTACTGGGACCTGTACAGTTTTAACTTCAAATAAAAATTTGTAAAGGGTGCGCTCAATGTAATTCCTGATTTTCTCAGCCGCAGCCCCACCCACTGTTCCACAGATCCGGAGGAAGTGGATCTCATTACTGTGATTCCTACCACCTAAATCCTATTGATTGTCCCCACTGTCATTTCTTCCATCACTCTAGCCCCTGACGCTCTGTTAGTTGCTCAGGTCTTAGCCAGTCAAATGGCCTGCCCTGAGGGTGTGGAGCTGGTCAAGTGGTTATCTCACCAGAAGCATAAACACTCCCTATACTCATCAAAGGAGGGTCTTATTTACTTTTGGTCTCATGTTTGGGTTCCCCCCTCTTTTAAAACTGAGGTATTCCGCGCACATCACGATCCCCCACAGTTGGTCATCCTGGTACTAAGAAATGCATCAATTCGATCAAATGGACCTACAATTGGGTGGGTTTGACAAAAGACATTCCAGCCTGGATCACCAACTGCATTACTTGTGCTCAGGCTAAGTCAGACTGCTCCAGTAGAAATGGTCTTTTACACACCTTACAGCAAGCGGAGGTTCCATGGACTTCAGTGTCCATGGATTTTATTGTCAAACTCCCCTGCTCTAATGGGTTCACAGTGGTGATAGTGGTAGTGGTTCTTTTCACAAAATTTTCCCTCTTTATTCCTTGCCGTTCCACAATTACGTCAGAGGAGACTGCCCGCCTTTTTGTGCATCACATGTTCTCAATGTTTGGTCTCCCAAAGGAGATTACTAGTGATGGTGGTTCACAGTTCACAGTGCAGTTTTGGAGTGAACTCCTATCTATCATAAAAACATCCCCCTTCCATTCTACAGCGTACCATCCCCAGTCTGATGGACAGACTGAGCAAGTCAACCAAGTCCTCAAACAATACCTGCATTGCTATGCTGCAGCCGCACATGACACCTGGGCCAAAAACCTTCCCCTCGCTCAATTTGCTTATAACAATGGAACGCACGCATCTACGGTATTTTCACCCTTTGAAGCGACATTGGGTTACAATCCTTCATTTTTGGTCAGACCTTGCTTGTGGCCTGAAGTCCAAGCTGCTGAGGATCACGCTGAACATATTAGGTCAACTCAATCCTTGGTGTGGGAGCACCTCTTCAAAGCTATTGATGACTACAAGAGGTTCACAGATTGTAAGCGGCTCCCAGGTCACAATATAGCAGTGGGCTCATATGTTATGCTTGATACCTGCCATTTACGTATTCAAGCACCTTCTCATAAATTCTTGAGTAAGCATTCCAGCCCCCATTTGGTGGAAGAAGTCTTGGGTAATGGTGCGTTCCAGTTAAAGCTTCCAGCTCACTGGAAACAGCATCCTGTTTTCCACGTTTCCCAGCTGTCACCTTTCAAGGGTACAGTCCCCACGGAACCTGAACTGATCATCATTGAGGATGTGGAAGAGGCTGAGGTGGAGAGCATCCTGGCATCCCATAAGTCCCACCAGTCTATTCAATATCTCGTGGCTTGGAAAGGTTATCCAGCTTACAAGAACAATTGGGTCAAGACACATGACTGTGCAAACTGTATGGAATTGGTTGAAGCGTTTCACAAAACCCACCCCAATGCTCCCCACCCTTCCCAAAAACCCGCGATGGTAATAGCGATCAAGTTACCCAAAGTGCACAATAATGTGGCTCTTGTGCAGTTTCCCAGTGGTGGGGCCCTTCCTTTGGAAAAAGGAAAGGGTAATGTAAGTCCCAGGGAACATCCTCTGGGCGTTGATTATGCCATTTTCCCATTCCTGATCAAGAAGGCACCGAAGAGGATGGCTGTACCCCTTGTTACTCAGGGCAATCTCACTCATGTGGTAGATGAGCGCTGGGTAACAGCTCTCCCACTTTTAATCCCGCTTCTAGTACCCACACTCACCTCAGCAGAACTGCTCCAGGGAATCAGTGAAATCTGCACTGAGATCACCAAAACAAAATTGATCAGAACTAATTTGAGCGGCAATCAGCCCAATGCTCAGATTTCAAATGGTCAAAAAGGTATGAAGACTGATCTATCAGCTGGAATGCCTGACAGTTTTTATTCAGTTAACATGATGATCGAAAAAATCACCCCCCTCCAAAAATTATCAGGGATCATTCCCAATGGGCAGGTAACAGCATTGAACACCATCGACGAGGGTTTGAAGCTCCCTGCTGAAAAATTGGGCATTGCGCCTGATGCAATGCTACTGACCAAACGAACAGCCCAGCAACTGAGCACGGGTGGGTTGGACATCCTGAACCTGTTCCCAACCAAATGGGCCCACCCCTATGTGGGGTGGCCTTGGGGGATTCCTGCTGCTCGTTAGGCTAAACGCTGTCATGCCAACCGTCAGAAATGCAGTCAAGCCTCAGTTCAGATGTTCAAGGTTGAACCAACAGCAACTAGGCCTGTGGCCAAATTCTTTGATGTCAGTTCCCAGTTAAATTATCTGTTCCCCATTCCTGAACAATTCGCCAGTTAGGTCAAACTTGCAGGACCTGATCCTGGCTTGTTTTCCTTCTAAATTGACTACTATTTAATCAGTCACATTGCACTGAGAAAATTGTTAGTTGATGTTTCTTCTAAAAATTTTCCATTAAAAAAACCTTCCTCAAAATTTAGTTTTTTTTATTTTGAGAATTAAGCTGCCTCTTCCACCGGCGCTCTCATACCCCTCAGGGTTAACGGCCATGATTGTCTGGTATTTTCTTTTGTGCCTGTATGAAATTCTGGCTCACCAGCATATAGTGGTGAAACTCCTTTCCAGTTTCATACTCATCATACCAGCAGCAGTGCCTTGGGCATTCTGGTTTGCCGTTTGGGTGCTCTGGCATCTTGGCTAACAGGCCAGTCCAAATCTTACTTGCTGTTCACCTGACACTTGGTCAATCATGCGTTGGAACACCGCTGGAGCATTATGCAGCCCAAATGGCATAACTTGGCATTGGAACATTTCAATATGGCATTTGAATGCCATGTACTTCTAGTGCTCTAACCTCATGGGTACCTGATTGAACGCATCTGCCAGATCAAGCTGGGTGAAGACGTTGCACCCCATGACTATTGGCAGGATGTCCTTAATTAAGGGCATTGGGTAAGGGTACAGCTTCGTGACTGCGTTCAATCTCTGGTAGTTCATGAATGGCTGTAACTCTCCACTTACCTTGTGCACTAGCAACACTGGGAACACTATAGCAGACTTTAATGGCTCAATCAATACTATATTCATCATTGAATTCACATGATCCTCCAATGCGGCCTTCAATCGTTTGTTCAGCGGATAGATTGGGCATTCATGGGGGAGTTCCAACCCTTCTCTAAACCAAAAGAGAATACAAATGGCCACATAGGAGAGAACTGAAAATCCTTTTTAAGCCCAAAGACTACCACAAGTTTTTAGTATTCTGTTGGTGACTCTTCTTCCTGCATGGCTCCCAGGGTTCTATTATCCTCAGACTCGTGGTCTCCCACCAACAGCCACCACTTCATTGGTGAACCCATCCTCTGGTTCAAGGTTACAGTACTGGAAGGCACATCAAACTTGGGTCTGAACCAATGCCACCGCCGCATCCATAAAACTATCAGGTGAGCCAGGTTTTCTAATGCACAAAGCTGCTCCTAGAACCCAAATGGGTCCTTCTGTACCTTCACCAAAGGGCTCACTCATCATGATGGCACCCTCCATGATGCATCAGCAAATACCACCTCTGGTCCCTCCACACCTGCAACTTCAGGTGCTCCAATAACGCAAGCTTAACGTAGTTTTCTTCTGTAACAGTATCTACCAGGGCCATTGCCCCTTCTGTTCCACTGTCCATGTGCAACTCTATGAGGATAAATAAATGAGGATAAAGCAAAGAAAACAACTTAAATCTGAATGGATCTTTCAGATTATGAATTGACTAATGATGAAAATTTAAGCATGTTCCCCTTTCCCTGTTCATAGCTCACTGATTTATGTGCTTTATATTCATTTCCTTGCACCTCCCCCTTGTAAATTTCTGATGTTTCTTGGGGGATGGATGCCAGACCCCTGACTAGAATGGCCACTCACCAGGGAATGTCTCTTTCCTGGTGACATTGATCCTTTATGCCAGTCCCATGCCAGCACCAAATGCTTCTCAACTTATACTACTAATACCACTTCCTCTCCCAGCATGCCCTGGACCTTTGCTGCTGCCAAAGCTTCTAGAAAATTTGCCTGAAACCCCTGGAAGAACATATGAAAAGATTGGTAATCCATGACCTGAGCTGCTTTGCAAGTGGACAGAAAACCTGCGCATATTCTTCTACTGATCTATGACCCTGACTAACTGTTAAGAGTGCTGATCATGCCTCATTTTTGCTTCATCCAGACATGCCACCTGATAGATTAACTTCACACACTTCTCCATTAAATTTGGCAAACTCCCTTATTTTTCAATAAGTTCCTGCAACTATCTCACCAATTCTAGGGGAAGTGTCCACCACCTGGGCTAGTTGGAGCGCAAGAGGGGATCCCCCCTGTTGCCTATGCAACCATGCCTGAAAGTAGACATGTTCAATGACTTTATGAAGTTTTTCCAGCACCTTCATGGGCAACGCCACCTGACTATTAGGCAATTTGGGTTTTGCCTGGACTTCTATGGATTGTGGGGTTGCCACCCCATAATTGTCCCACCTCATATAGCAAAAATACCAATGGGAACCCTATCATAACCACGGTCAAGAGATGTCAGTTTTATTTTACTCCATTATTGACTACCACATCCTCCTGGGGCCCCCGCAAGATGGAGAAAAATGTATTTGAGTTTCATTTTATGTAATATGTGGGTTCACATCAATATGCAACAAAGGAGTTGGGCAGTACAAGCCATGTCATTGAACACATGATTAGCGACTCTGCAGAGAACCACCTCTGAACCAGTGTGCTATTACCAGAATTTGTGACATATCTGTGGACCATGGTTTTGGTGATGCTGCATGCAAGCAGCAGCATCTGGCTCCAGGACAGGGCCACAAATGAAACCAATGCATGTCCTAGCTCACTAGTCAAGCTCATGAATTCTTATTAATTTTAAATAATATTTCCCTAAAATAAATTTAAACATAATTTTTAGGCAAGCAATAGTGTCAATAATTTTATTGTAAATCTCTGAGAAATGAAACTGTATTTTCAGTCAATGTACCTTATTTTAAGGTATTTGTGATGGTTTAAATAATTAAAGTGCTAATTTAAGCTTTTGAGAGGTATCCAAATTATTGTTTACAAAAGCTTTGCATCCCAAATTATAGAAATCAAGAGGATTTGAGACACTAGTCATTTGATATGGCAAATTAGCCCTCATTCTCAAATACCCAAATCCTTACCTACAATTTCCATCTCAAATTGTCTTTCTGACTGCCCTGACCCTTTGAACTCACCCTCCAGATTTTCAGGCAAATCCAAAACTTCATTAATGAGGTTAATGTGCGGATCAGGCTGGCCCTGATCTGTCACAATCCTATAGCATTTTCTGTTTGTGTACAATCTTGCCCCTTCAAAGCCTGCTGCAGAAGTTCCTGTGCCATCCAATTGGGCTCTTCCTCAGCTCAGAACTGCAAATACCCAGCCAATCAGGAAGCATCTTAGACTAAGGGTTATTCCCAAGCTTCCTCTCATCTGCTAACCCAACCCCAATCAGATACTGATGCCCCAATCCAGTTCAACCAGAACCCTGGGGCTTATTGGCTGAATTGGATAAATCAGGTGTTTCCTTTAACTATCTAATCTCCGCCTTGAGCATTTCCTTAATTTGGATTGTAACATTCAGTTTCCTTCATTTTTACACTTCCTAGATAGATGCCACTTTATTCCAAAGTGACCACCAGCTTGCTGTTGATGTGCTGCAATGCCTGTCTGTTGTCCCATCCACAAAGCTGTTGCCAAGTAAGTGGTGATGCTTGCAGAGGGTATTCCTCCTCTCAACATCCTCTGACCATTGCCCCACTGGGCAAGTGCAACATAATTTAATTCTATAAAAGAGCAAATAACGCCATCCAGAATGTGGCTGTGGTAGTGCATAATTTCAAGTATAAAATTACCTGCACTAATATTGCCACTTTCTTCAAGCTCCCCAATGCCTACAAACAGGCTGAAGAGGCCTTTGCAAATTATGTCAGCAGCCCTATAAAAACTGGCAATTTTATATAAGCATCCACTCATTGGGTACATTAAACCACATACTGTTGATGCCCCTATGCCCTTGCTTCCCACCTTAGTCCATGCTATGCTCTGGGATGAGGAAGATGCTGCTAAGGCTGAGCCCCCAATCCCCCTCCCCCACCACCATATTCAGATAAGTGGTTCTCCACTTTCCCACCTGGTTGATTATGTTTTTGTTCATCTTCTCTGTTCCAAAATGCTCAATTTGGGTGTTTCAGTTCATTGTTAGGGTTTTTTTATTTTTTAGCTTTTTGATCAATTGGTAATGACCATCTCTTGGCTGGCTTACCCTGAATAGATATAATATTCTAAATAAGGTATTTCCATCATATTATAAGACATAGAAAGGTTAGGCTCATATCTAGCCTTTTTATATAAAGATTTCAGATGTAAAAACTAGCTTTTAAGGTGTAATCTAATATCTGCGAGCAAAGCTGAAGAATACAGCTAATTTTTTTTAAATCTAATGAGTTTCTACCACGTTTCTCATCTGTTACTGGTATAGAAATAGAAGTATTATCACTTCTGGTCTGCGTAGTTACAAAATTTTGGTATTTCAACAAGCGCAGCTGCGGCATGCTCTAGCTTGAATTAAAATCTTAAGTTGTGTCAATTACAACTCTAAAAGTTATATTTAAATATAATTCTACATTATTTTGCTTTGATGTTATAATAATGATTGCATTATTTATTGATTTTGGTGGTTGTATTTTCTAAAAAATGAGATTAAACAGTAAAAAATAAAGAAAAGCTAAAAGAAGTACCAAACTAATTATTTTAAGTAAACGTGTATCCCTTTGGGTGACATCAACTAATATAAGAAGCAAAGAATTTCCGTACATATTCTTTATGGCTTTAAGATTTAGTTAAAGTACAATTGTTAGCTTTAATAATTATCGGCTTGCTTTTTAAGTGGTATTTTGCTAATTTAGACATGAGTTTAGCAATTAAACCAGGGTAAAATCTTCAAATTAAATGATATTAAAAATATAAAAAACTATCGAATATATTTTCTAAGTAGTAAATATTAGCTTAAAAGTTTGTTAGCAGGTAAAAGACCGAGAACAAGGATTCATTACCATCATTTGATTTTGTTTAGGGGTGTAAATTAACTAGTTTAATACTAACAACCAAATAAAATAGTACGGTTATCGCCGGCCCTTTTCGGTAGGCTCACAATGGTCAAACTGGCGTAGAAGCGTGTTTTCCAACAAAAATTATCGATTTCAAATTGGTCTGCAATATGTCACGAGATGTATTACAAAGCACCAGCAACGCCTCCAAGATATTACCATTTAGTGACAAATAAATAAGCTCAACTATTTTTGAAACTTAAAAACATTGAACAATCCTGACTAAAAACATCCTTAAGACTAACAAACGAAAAATAAAGTTTAGTGAACTTTTGGCAAAATATAACTTTGTAAACCATAGGGTTTAAATAAAGAAGTTATAAGCTTTTTCAACGCCCCGGTTTACAAAAAGGTCAAAGTAGACAAATGGGATGTTTTAGATTACCAGAGCAACTTAAAATTCTGTTAGCGCATTTGCGTCTAGCCAGTGCGAAACAAAAGAATGGCGGTGGGCCCCAGATAGAAATATATAAAGAAATTGCTTTCTAGTAAAATAAGTTAGCCTCAAATTAGATAGTATAATTCAATCCATAAAGAGCGTTTTTACCATGAGTAACAAAAGAGCCAAACGAGCGACCAGCTACACAATGCCATGTGAGCCCGTAGTTCTGATCAAAGTGTTTTTTGATATGGGTAGCAATGTCTTTTTCTATAGTAAATTTTTCAATCGCTTCGGTGGCACACTCAATTGCAGCTTCCTGCATCTCCTCCGACATATCTACACTTTTAATCACGGCTTTGAATTCGCTACTCTTTTCCATAGTATTTGGATATAAAACAGGTTGAGTAACAAAGCATAACCTTAGATTGTTTTTGAGTGTAAGCTCACACTATGGAATTGTCCGAATTGGTCTTCTGTTGATCATTCCAAATTTTTCTAGATGATTTTAGCTCAGTTCTAAATAGAATCATAATTGACCTACATGCCACGTCGTAAGTATTTAACAGGATTTCTCAAGTATAAAAATTATTTTGACCAGTTATTGATGAGCCAATTTTAACCGACTTTAAAATAAAATCTTTTTCGTTGTTAACAAAATAATCGAGAAATTATGCCCCCTCAATAAAACCCTTTTTAAAGTCGGCGCCATCTTCCAACCTAACTTATAAAATTTTGCTCACATAAAATTTATATCTTACTAGCCGTTTACCTGTGCTTCGCTACGGTGTCTATAAAATTAAAGATTTTCAATCTATTAATTTAGATTTTATCTTATAGACTAGCCGCTTAACCCGTGCTTCGCTACGGTGTCTAAACTTTCAGATATTCAATATATTAATTTAGATTTTATATTATAGATAAACAAAACCACTCAGCCAAAACTAATTGCTCAATCGAATCAACCAAAAACCACCAACCACTCAGCTAAATCTAACTGAAATTATCAAATCAACCAATAACTAATCACCCCACAAAGCTAATCCGTGTCCTATCGATTCGAACAAATACCATTGGCCACTCGGCCAAACAAATAAACCTATCGAATCAATCAAATAACACCAAACTACTACACGAAACATCTCTATACTTAGACTTATTGAGCAAGTGACATATCTTCCAAAACTAAATCAACTTCTACTTAACTTGCCAAAAGTATTTTATTAGTTAGGTGAACCAAATTAGGCAGGTTCTTAAAACATAGAAACCTAACATCCAGATACCTGTGGTTCGCTACGATATTTAGTTTATCAGATGATGATAAGCTCACATTGTAGCCTATAGGCTGTGCCAGCACTACTCTCGAGCCACTCAGACTAACAGCTTCGCTGTTGCCCTCGTGGCTGGTGAGCTGATTATTCTATCTACTTAATCTACTTAAACTCTAATACTGATTTTTGTTGAGTTTCAGGTGAGCAATTAGTTATTTATTAGATAATATTCGCCAATTCTCACCCACTCACCTAAATAGATTAAACCTATCATACTCGATAGTTTCTGATTCGATCTTATTTGCCAACTCTCACCCACTCACCCAAATAGATTAAACTTATCAGACTCGATTAGCTTCAGGTGAGCAATTTGGTGAATTATTCAATGAAATTTGTCAATCTTCACCCACTCGCCCAAATAGATTGAACCCATCAGGCTCGATATTTTCAGATTCGATAAGATTCGCCAATTCCCACCCACTCACCCAAATAGATTGACCCTATCAGACTCAAAGGTTTCAGATGTCAGTCAGTCAGTAAGTCAGTCAGTGAATGAAATTTTTTTAAGTAGATGTCTGGATTGGGTCCAAATGTAAACTATAAGCAACTTAGAATATACAGTGCTGAGTATATATATATTATAAATGCCTATTATAAGCCAGTTAAAATATGGCACTGACTTCAAAAAGAGTTTTATTGAGGAGGCATAATTTCTCAATTATTTCATACTTTTTAGAGCTTTTTTAAAAATGGTTCTTTTTTCCAAAAAAACCTTGTTAGGATTTTTACCCATAGCCCAGCCTGCTAGATTACCAGGAACTGCTAGGGGATAATTCCCTAATGCAAGGTGAATTGGAAATTGGTTGACCCTGATTTTGGGGTAACTATGTTCAGGGGATTTTAGGTTATTTGCTTGGTCAGATCTGTCAGAGATTGATCTGGACAAATACTTAAGATCTCATTGGGCAGAGTTGCCAATATAATAGGGGCATCTGATAGTTGATTAGCTATCAGGTATACTGATTTGGATTGATTGGATTCATCACTGACTGATTGGGAATTTAAGGAGTAAGTTGCAAGGTGAGTGATGCCATCTGTAACTAGCAAATTGATCAGTTGGTTTGTGACCTGCCTTAATGGGTAACAAGTTCCATTTCCTAAGCAGATTGCTTGCCAAATATAGTTGGTTTTCTTAGATTGAGAGGATAATGGTAGGGACATGTTTTCTGACTCTTTCCATTTTAGGTCTTGAGGATGTTCAACAATGGAATCCTAGCCAGGATGAGAAAGACCATTGCTGCAGAGACAAGGATGGGTGATTCAATGGCAATGGCTTCCATTTCATTGAGGAGCTGTCAACTGAGGATTGGGTACCAAATCCCCCACTATAAAATCCCTAAAATTCACTAATAATAAAGAAATACAGTATATAGTAATATATCTCAGCTTGGTAAACTTTATCAGCAACCATATGTTCTATTCTTTCTCAGAGATATTATTGCTGTGTGCAATAATTGGGAGACTCTTTAAGGAAAAGAGTAAGGATCTGAGCAGGGATCCAGAGAAGAAGCAGAATCAAATCAGGGATTGCTGCCAACTGTGTGTTAAACCAGAGAAACTGTAAACAGAAATCTAAGAGAAGATTGGGTTAGATGATACAAGGGAACAAATCCCTATTTCAAGATATCACAAGTATCTTGAGAGGAAATACTGGCTGAGCGTTGGGCTGAGATCTAATACTTCCATTCAACTACAGATAATAGTCATCTCACTATTATCAACTGATTATATCAACTATCATACAACATGAAAGAATTATATAAAACCTGAACCTTTGCAAGTAATAAGTTTATAGGGGTTATTGGCCAAAAATAATCAAGAACCTATAAATTTTTACAAAGTGTGCTCACTACAGAGGTGTAATTGAGTAGAAGATATTGAAATGAGATGTCATATGAAGATTTTTCTAATTATGGCAATAAATTACTAATGAGAGTAAGGTTAATAAAGACAGAATATGAAGTAGATCACATTCATTTACATTCACCTATCTCAGAAGTGGAGCTCTGAGTGAAGCAAATTGAAGATACTCAATTTCAGGGAAAAGGACTTGCAGCCTAGATATGGAACTATCTAGTGCTGCAAGAAAACCTGTTCCACCTGACATCTACCTGAGATGAAGAGGATCAGCAGGGCTAACTCAGGTTAACATTGGGTCCACCTTAAATAGTCCCAAGGAACAGCAGGATCAACTCAGGTTGAAATTGGGTCCACTTTAAACAGTCCTGAGGAGTGAGTGTTTAGATGAGGTATTGGATGAAATAAAAAGCAATCAATTAAAAGTATTGGATTACTATACTAATGAAGATATGAAGTCAAAACAGGAAATGATTGATCCAAGATAGTGGAGAGAATTGTTTGACTCAATAACACTCAATCAATGATCAGAAATTATTGGAGGTGAGTTTATCAATTAAAGACAAAATTGGATAAAGCTAATGAGGCCAGATCAATCTGTGGTAGATAAGGGATCATTTTCAGATCTACTAGTGGATTTATTTTCAATGTTTTGGATGGCCAAAAAGGCCAAAAATTGTTTTTAGGAGAAAAATGATCTATACAATCAAACGGAACTGTTGACTAATGAGATATGAAGATTCAAGCATCAAATGCCAAAATATGAGATAAAATTAAGATCTGTTGGATAAATAACCAGTCAGAATTGAGGGCCTAATGAATGAAAATATTCAAGAGTATTGCCAAAGTTGACAAGC
This sequence comes from Massospora cicadina, assembly GCA_022478985.1. NCBI lineage: Eukaryota > Fungi > Entomophthoromycota > Entomophthoromycetes > Entomophthorales > Entomophthoraceae > Massospora > Massospora cicadina. The sequence goes on from JAKSZP010012714.1 coordinate 22,630, forward strand.
ATATCCTATATTTGA
>JAKSZP010012715.1:0-22596 GCA_022478985.1 Massospora cicadina
AGAAATTCGTATCAAATTTAAGACTAAAAAATAGATGATTTTTTGAAAATCAATGAAAGGGCTAAATGTGAGGTGAGTCTCAACTGATCCAATAAGTCAAACTCAGTATTTCCAATTTGGATTTTACTAAGTAATCCAAACTTCAAGCCTTGATAACTTAATTACCAATTATTGACCTTATAGGGCTTATTTCTTATCTCCCATGAGGTCTAATAAACCTATAAAAACTAACCTTTTAGTCTTGTTATTTATCTTTTTATATTATGGCAGAACCTCCCATTATTGACCTAACAGTATAGAGCCCTGAAATGGCTAGCCAGTTAAAGCAGGCATACAAAAGCCTCATCAATAAGTGCAAGCATACCATCAATAAAAATAATTGACCTCTTGGACAAGAGAGCAGCATTTGATATTAAGCTTGCAATTCTTCTTGAACAAAATGAGGCCCTTTGCCAGGAGTTAAAATCCTTGGATAAAGGGGTAGATAGAGATTGGAGCTAGTATATATATATATATATATACTATATATATATACTGTATATATTAAATTATATGTATAGTAAATTTATAAATTTTATTCGAGGTGGGCCAACCTGGGGATGATACCGCACCGATTAGGGAAGTGAAGAAAATGGGAAAGGAGGATAAAACCTGGAAAACCTCCATGCGCAGCGTATGATAGGCCAGGAACTCCATAGACTGCCTTTGCTATTCGCTATCTCAGTTCGGGGCATTGGCGCGCAAAACCAACACAGTCAAAGTCATCCCCTACCCAAAGTCCATTACCGGGATCGAACTTGGGAGGCAGTGGTAGAGGGTCTATACTCTACCACTGGGGTATCCTCCCTTAAATTATATATATAGTATTATATATAATATATAATATTATAAATACTATATAGATACTACATGTATTTATATACTTTGTATAATTGTATATAAGTGTGCACACCTTGCTTTTCTTGCAGTCATACAGGAAAAAACTTTTAACATAATTATGTGGCAATAATTATTTTTTACTTTTTAGTGCAACTTTTTTTGTTTATTCTTTATTTTTTTACTATATATTTTTTAACTTTTTATTCTTTTCTCTCTTTAAGAAAAGCAAGTTGTTTTAAAAAATTATTTTTTCTATTTTTATTATATATATAAATAGGTAAACCAATCTGATAAACTTTCTGTTGAGGCGACTGGGGAAGCTTAGGACTGGTATGACCAACCTTTAGAAAACTTTTCCATTTATATAATTAAATACCTATTCTGCCTGAACCTTTCAGGTTTTTTGTTAAATTACCAACTCTTAAAAAATCTTTAACGATAGGGATCTGAATAGGATCTTTACCCAACAGCTTTAATAACTTTATAGTGATGGGTTTAATCCGTTTAGGCCTTTACCCACTTCGGCCGTTGAAGAAGCGGTATAGTTCTCCTACCTTACCCAAAGGTTTTGCTTTACTGAGGGATGGGCATTCTCGATATTATTTATCGATGCGTAATCCCGCATTACAAAGTTATAATCCGTTTCCCCCTTGCCCTGGTGGCTCCCACGTTAGACGGTTCTCTCGATCTCTTTAAAAAACTAGGGGTTTAAAAGTACCAGATCACTTTCATTTTAGAAAGGTTTTAATCTTAGCTCTAGGCTTAAATGGGTTTAATTTTATAACCAGCGTTACTTCGGTAGCCTATTTTGTTTACGATTCTACCGGGCTTCAGTTGACCTTGGGTTCGATAGCCTGGGGCCTAGTGGCCGGCGTGACCGGGGTAATGTGCATTATCGACTACAAGATCAACTGACCCACCGCAACTGGGGGTGGGGTTGTTGAGCTTGTCGAGTTAAGGTCAAGGGTTCATCTAAGGAACGCTTATCGGTTACTAGAGGCGATGAAATCCAACGGCGGGGTTTACATCAAGCTGGGGCAGCAACTATCCGCGCTCGGCTACATTTTGCCACCCGAGTGGATCGAGACGTTTCGCATCTTGCACGACCGTTGCCCCTCGACCTCCAGGGCGGAAATCGACACGATGCTGAGGCAAGATTTCGGGGTGGGCATCGATGGAATATTCTCCGAGCTCGAGGCGGAGCCAATCGGCGCGGCCTCCATAGCGCAGGTGCACCGTGCCCGACTTCGTGAGACGGGCCGGGAGGTGGCGGTTAAGCTACAGCACCCCAAGGTCTCGCAATACTGCGCGTTCGACCTTAAAGTTACCACCGCTATCGTCCAACTTGCCGAACGCTGGCTTCCCAACTTTGAGTTCGCGTGGTTGGCGGAGGAGATGAACCGCAACCTGCCCATCGAGCTTGATTTCAACTACGAAAGCGATAACGCGAGCCGGCCCGCGAGAACTTTGCGAGCTCGGCTACCTTAGCCCTCAAGATCCCCAAAGTCTATTGGGCCAACCGGTGGCTGATCTGCATGGAGTGTAACCGCGAGCTGTTGAACTTTCTAATGGTTAGACGTCGCCGGGGCCAAGCTCGACGACCACGGTTATATAGTTAGGCACGGCATCGACCCCAACCAGGTGTTTCGCGAAATAACCAGGATTTTCTCCGAAATGATCTATCTCCATGGGTAAGTAATCTTTAGGGCTTTAGATAGCTCCGTTGTATGATTTTAATTTGGTTTGGAATCGGTGCGCGGCGCGTTTGTATTTTTAGGCGAAGATGTAAACCGCTTCCTTTTGTAACGGTGAGCGAAGTTAACTTTTAAGTTTGCTTTGTCGTTCCTCCGAAATCAAAAGCTGCGTTTGCTTATTTTTAGCTCTGAGCAGATTAGATCTCCTGATGCTTATAGGTTTGAGGGTCACGTTATAGTGTGGCTGTATGCTTTAAACCTCGGATTTTAAAATTAGGCGTAACGTTTCTGGCTTCAGAAGCATGTTTTAAGAATGGCAGTTTAGATTAACCTGATGTTGCATTTGAGGCTTACTTAATAATTGCATATTGCAGTTTATAAAAGTATTCATTTTCTATCAAGCTTTTGCGATGCTTTTCTGATTGTAGTTTAAGATCGGATAGCTGAGCCGTTTATAATAAGTCGATTCGCTTTGGTTGGCAATTATCGAGGCTCCCTTTAGGCTGAGCGGCACGTACTGACATTTTTAATAGTTGGGTGTGCGATGCGCGAGGATAATGTTAATTGTGTAACTAACTGTCAGCGTGTAGATCCCGGGAATATCTTGGTGCGGGCGTCGGATACTAAGAAGGGGTTTGAGGTGATCCTTCTGACCGTGGCCTCTACCGGCATTTCTCCAAAGCTTTTCGGGTTTTGTACGCCAAGTTGTAGGTATCATCGAGCGGCGGGTCGAAAAGATTTGGGAGTACAGCCTTCGGTTGGGGGGCACCGATGCCACTTATAAGCTCATCACCGGGATTCTCACCGGTCTTTCCTGGGCTAGCATCCAAGGCAACCAAACGAAAGGCCAGACCCAAAAGCAGAAGGACTTGAGCGTGCGGTTTATCTCACTAGTTCCAGATATCGCGCTTTTACTATCCCAGGTCCCTCGGGAACTGATCTTCCTGTTTAAAACCCAAGACCTGCTGAAGCTGATTCATGATTTGGGAGCGACTCACAATCAGAAGGTCCAGTATTTAATCATGGCGAAGTACTGTTCGAAGCTTCTCTACCTGAGCCGCCTCTCCGATTTATCCGCATGTGGGTTTCCACCCTCTAAATGGGGCGCCCTTTCGGTTGTCTCCGCTTGGCTAAATCACTAGAGGGTTCGTCTTCAGTTGTCACTTTATCTCTTGGTTCTATCCATTTGGCCAAGCCAAAACGGCAAACTTCCGCTCTAATGGCCATTATGGCGCCGTTTCACTATCTGGCTTGGGCTTGGAAATCTGTAGGTTAGATCCCAGTGCTTTGGACCATGATATAGGCTTATTGATGGTTAATCGAGCCTTTATTTACACTAAAAACAAATAACTCGTTTAACCTTGATTAAGAAGCCAAACAAAATTCTAAGTTAGTTTATGTTTAGTTAACCATCAGATTTTTACCAAAGGAAGAACAACTTTATCATTTAATTTGATAAATTAGACCCAAAAGTTGAGTTGGGCCAACCAAATGCACCTTTATTCAAACGCACCACCTAACTTTATTTATTGACAGCTGATCTAGATAATATACTCCCATGGTTAGATCAATTTCTATAGATGGAAACACTTTTTGAGAGCTGAGAGATTTTTTAAAATCTAGTATTCTATTACCTTGAATGTAAAGCAAACCTGACAATTAGGTTGTCGCAGCAGAAAGCTTAATCGATCTAAATGCTAGCCATCTTAGGAAATGCTTGATTTTTTAGTACTAGATGGTCCCAAAAATGCTTGATTTAAATTCAACGTTCTTATAACTTATTCAACCAGTACTATGTAAAGTTGTTAGGGGAATTTGTCTAAGTTACTGTTCATATAGTCTTGTGATTCACTAGGAGGTTGGAACGATACTTGTTTTTCAACATGGGAAATTGAACTGCAGATAATAAAGAGTTACTTTTTAACCAGAAGGGCTATTTCTTACGCCTCTAGAATAAGGGCAAAAACCAGGTATTAGTGGGCTTGAGATGCTGTACCATATATAAATTCCATCATGTAACTTTGCTTATAACAAACCAATAGTTATATTTTTAAAAATTTATAGGGGTTGTTCAACTTATAAATGATCTCCTGTGATAAATCATTTGTCTAATTTATTGTTCTTAAACCAATAGATATATAAGGTTAGCCTATATACCATTAAACAGCCATTTGTGGTTCTAAACTTTGCAGTCCACATGTTTTGTCGGAATGTGTAATCTGTATCACTACTGCATGTCAACAGTAGTGATCCAGACCAGTGATATACTATGACAAAAATCCCAGTTTTTTGCCAATTTTTGCCTCAATTTATTACTATCCAAATCCTATTGTCCAAAGTGATAAAACTTAATAAACTTACGATTTATCTGAAACCCAGCATGTTTTTAAGGAAAATTAAAAATTACTTTATGTAGTGGCAGTTACTACCCATTTACCCTAACCAAGTGAGGGGCATTATCCTCAGCACCCAAACCCTAACTTGTTTCAGTTGACGTTTGATATGGGCCTTTACTCTATCTCTTCATTAAATGAGATAAAAACCTCCATAAAATATCCTCAAGACTTCAAAGAAAACCAACTTCCTCTTTATTGGGCCTAAATTTCATTAGAGTTTGTGTCAAATCATTATGAGGCAAACATTGATATAAATTCCTCAAACAACTAAACGCTGATAACATCAGTCTGAAGATTCTAGTTAATAACTTAGATGAGGATCTTCCCAATCAAGCTTATTACCTCTCATTATTTCATCTTCACAAGAATGACATGATTCTCTGAATAACATAACAAGTGCGACAAAGTAGTCCACATCTAAACAAAACATGTAATGAGTTAATCCAGCATTAAGGTAACCATCTCATTAATTTTTAGTTTGTAATTGATTAGGCTTGATATCCCCAATTATTTGGAACCAAAGGCTTATATCACTGGTTAAAAATACCAAAGGTGGCCATTGCCACCAATTTTTTACTAAGATAGTTTATCAGACTTTGACAATACTAGGTGTTATAAGTTAATTTAGATTGATAGTCACATCTGTAAGAAAACTTATATTAGTAACGTACAGAGTATATAACAACTAAAACTTCAGTCTTTATGGCCATTTATGTTTAAACTTTTACCCTATGCTAACATTATCTCAGCCTAAAGACCCAAAATTAATACAATTATATACAATACCACCTCTTTTTATTATTGAAAGCCAGATTGAATATGCAGACTCTAGAGTTAGATCTATCTTGACTTATATTGGCTTTCTTTGATACTGTAACATAGTTCACATGTTGATTAGTATTATAATGTCAAGATAGTGATTATAAATTTTGATATAAAGTAACTGTGGCTATGGTTTTTAAAGTTAATTATTTGGGACCTGAAGATAGATAATCCAATTCTAGGCCTACATGCTATAATAGGTTTATTCAAATTTTTAGGTAGTTACCAGTAAAGTATATATCTAAAGAAATACTAGAGTCTCAATATACAAACCAAAGATAGATTATTTATACTATAAGATCAGCATATTGTAGTTAGTTTAATTATATAGTATGATCTGATTAACATACTCTCTACTGCAATTTGTTTAACCCGCCTTTACTATAATACTTTTTAAAATAAATTTGTATCTTATTAATTGGTAGACATGGTGACAAATAATCTAGCTGGAACGCTGAAGTTAATTTATAAGACTAATTTACTCTGGATTAATTTGACTGGTGACCCCATTTTTATGTTATCATTAATTGGTAGTTTTATATTACTATCTTAAACTCACTTAGCACCTTCAATTGCTATGTGCAAATGAGAATCTAAATTCTCAATCTCTGTGAGGCAAATCTTAATTCACTAATGCCTCAATTACCTTGCCTCACAGGCCTGGTTTTTGTATCACCTATTATTTTATTAATCATTTCTAACTATTTTGCCCTGCGCCAGCATATCACTTGTAATTAATAGGCTTACTACAATTTTCTTCAGCCATTTCTTAGAATCTTAATTCTAATCAGCTATTTGTTATTCTACTTCGATTTAACCTGAGGTCAATGCCCAAGTGGCCATGTCTTCTAGATATTTAACGGTTGTCTAGAAACTCCTTAGTGCTACTGAGTTATTGACTAACAATAATAGAGTTGAAAGATTTGGAAGAGCATTTCAGCAGGTGAATGCCATTGTAAATATCTTGTTTTTACCCTAGGTAGTCAACAGCCAAAGACTATCAAAATCAACCCATTGCAAGCCCTTGAGCCTCTGTAAGTATTCAATACAATGGTGTGATTATTTTTATAGCTTAATAGGAATCTATGTTAAATAAATTAGGTTCATTGTGTGTTATTAAGATCACTGTCTTCATACAGTATCTTATTTATTTAAGTGCAAATTTTCCTGTGCCATTATAACCCAACGCCTACATGCCTTTTTTAATATCTGGTGCTAACTACATTGAAGCACTTTTTGTACTTTGTATCCCACATTTTAATATTTAATCATCTAAAAAGTTATTGCTGTGCTGATTCAGATTGCTTTAGTTCTGCTGGAGTAATCAACCTGAAAGCCCAACAACCTTATGATTTACCCAACTTTCAGCATAGTGACAATATGGATGGCTACTTTGGCCAGCTTTCTGAGAACTCCTTGAAGCAAGGCTTCTATATTTTGAAGTTGGAGGAAGATACTGAGGAAGCCTGATGCTGTTTTAATGGCTTCAACCAAGCTTTAACTAGGGCTATTCAGTCCAAGGATAATTGGGAAAGGGAGATCAACTCCCAAAAAAGTTAGTTTTTATTCAAGGAGGGGAACTTGTTTATTAAAAGATCTACTTGTAAATTTTAAGAAGGAACTTTAGCAGGTTAAACCAATTTATATTAGAGTGTTACTACTTTTCTAAGTTGCCAAATCAGTTCCACAGTTTTTATAAATGACTGTGGTAAATTCAGGTTGACCTTTTATTAGCAGTTGATGCTGAGGGCAATGAAGTTCAGGCTTCATATCCATTGCCTAAATTTTTCAAGCTTGCCAACGGTGCTTATTCATGAGCTCACATATATTATGGTACTATCCCTAGCAAAGTTCATTCACTTCTAATTTGTGATCCATTAGCACCCTCCACTCAGTCCACTCCATCAGCCCAAAACTATTATTATTTTGCTTTTAAGTCGGATATTTTTTTGGTTCAATCAGAACCTTTGCATCATTAATAGCCACGCGAAACTTGATGTCAACATCCTTTCAATCTGATTAACTTACCTAAGTTTGACAGCAATGGAAATTTACACAACTTTATAGCTTTGTTTATACTAAGCATGGTGGGTGGTTCTGAGACTACTATATGGATACCATGATGAATTTCTTGAACTCTTAAGGCAAGATTTAGTGATGCTGAAATTATTGAAAGCTGTAAAATTTACCTCAATGCTAAGGAACTCACTAATAGGAGATTGGCGGTGCTGAATGGATGAAGATGCAAAAAGGGTTTTTCTTAATTTCTCCTTTACTAATAATGAGTCTGTTGCAGCTTTTGCTGAATACTTTTATCATGTAACTTAAGTTTTTATATGGAGCAAAAGTGTTAAATACTTTGATGCTCAGATTGCACTTTGCCACACCTGTGAGCCCTACAAAAAGCTATAATGGGTATTATTGCATATTTTAGACAATTAACATACTATTACCCAATTGGTTGACTATATTTGCCAAAGTGCCATCATTTTAAGGCACCCAATCACACTCAACCAGATCCTTGTAAACTACACACTAGGCCAGTAACCCCAAAATAAAATTCAACCTGGCCTTACTGCCCACACTTCTATATATTGTATGAGAGTCAAATTACTTGTCAAGTATGCAACATGCGGTGGCACTATGCAGTATACTGCCATGCTATTGTTGCTACCCCAACTTCCATTTGGTATGATAAGATACCTACTATGACTTAGGTTAAAATAAGGCGGTATAGAAAAGATATTTCTAATTCCGCTGAAACATAAAGTTCCTAAAGTATACAAAGAAATTTTTTTTAACAAAAAAATAAAGGGCAAAAGGAGAACCATGACGCTTTGCAGCCTGTTCCTCCTCCAGTAATTACTGATGAAGAGGATGCTGTTACCACACCCTTACTTTCAGAAAGTGATGGTGCAATATCAATTAAGTTAGCAATAAAGCCTTACGTCCAGCAAATGAAACAAAAAGCACTTCTGGTCACCTCTGGTGGTGCACCAAGTTAGAAAAAGTCCGCGTGGCTTATTTATTGGGGCTTTAAAGGAAAATCCCCACTGCTAAGTGAATACCTACAACTTATCTAGGATAAATTGACACTATGGATGTCAACTCAATCAGGGTGCTGATGCTTATCATTCTCAATGCACCTACATTTTTGATGACAATAAATTCATAGTAAGAGCTTTTATAAAGATGGGCACTAATTAATATTCTTTGCACTTAAACTAGTAAAGAAACTAGGAATTGCGCTGGATATCTACCACCATAAAGTATATAGTACTGTGTGGTCCCACTTGATAACCTTTGAATTTACAGTAAGTTGCCGCTACAATTCATCTCACTAGTAGTATCCACTCCAGCCATTGTGTTACTAAACCAAGATTTTGACTTTTCTAATAAAAGTTGTTTTATGAAGACATACAGGACTTAGAGGATGAACCTGAAGAGAGTACTATTGAAATACAAGCTCAAACCCTTTCATTATATCACAATAAGAAGAACTATGACCCTGTGCCTTAGAACCATTGGTTTTTTAACCTGCCATACAAGGATAGAATAGTGGCAGTTTGGGCTATAATGTAATTTAAAAAAACCAAGCAATTGCCCAACCAATTTATAGAATCCAAAGGCATTCTGCTTGGAGCTAATTGTAGTTTTATCATTTCAGTGGGTCACTAAATTATAGTGGGGACTAAAATCAATTTAAAATTTCCCAAGGTTATACAATAATAATACCCAAATCATTTTGTCAATTCAACTTAAAACCTTTGGCCACTCCTGGGTTCATCCTTTTAGATCATGATAAAATCTGGGTGCTGACCATCTAGTACTAAAAAAATAAAATCTGGGTGCTGTTAGCTATTTGTGTTTTTATCCTATTTATAAATGTGACATCAAATGTTACTTTTGCCATTTTTTTCCAATTGATGAAATACAGAGTACCCAAAGTTTTAGTAATCTCATTGAACTGGGTCTTGAAAATGATGCAAGCAAATCTGTTTTCTCTCTGATACCTCATAATAAGTCTCTCCTAATAAACAAAAGAATTAAAAGACTAAGAGCTGATCCTTTTTAAGAAATATAGGGTTAGTTTTTCTAAAGACAAATGTTATTTATGGTTGTTCACAAGATGTACTACACATTATATATATAATTATCCTCTAATTTCTTGCATTCTAATAGATGTTCAAAGGCAGATGGTATAGTAGTGATAAAGAACTCAACCCGATGGTGAAACTGGGTATGTTAGTGACTTTGAAGGTACTTGGGTCTCTCCAGTACTAAACTATTAAAAGAAAAAACATGTCCAATTGCATAATAATCAACTATAGGAAGCTCTTCAATGTTACCAAAAAACTTTTTTCTTTTACCATGTGATGATGATGTGCTAGACCACATGAGCAGCATGTGATTCTTTTTGGTCATGGATTTATTTTTCTGGATATAGAGAGCAATATGCAAAAAGGTGTGGGTTGGGCCCCATTAGTACTAAAAAAACTGCCAAAAGATGAGCAGGAGAAGTACGCCATAATTAGTGCCTAGGGCCTCTGACTGACTTACTTATATGCTGTAATGGTTGTGAAATTCCCCACAAAATTTAGTGGTCTATGCACGGCATATTAGTTAATTTAAATCTCCTGTGTCTTAATTAATCTAGATGATATAAACGCTTTTCCAGAACGTTTAACAAGCCCTTTAATCACTTGGAGGAAGTCTTTCTCCATCTCAAAAAGGCTTATCTTAGAATCAAGCCACATAAGTGCACCTTCTTCCAAGAGCAACTTAAAAATCTGGGGTTGTCAATGATAAACATGGTTTACAGCCCCAGCTAGCAAAAACAAAGCAATTGGGAGGATGACGTAGCCAAGTAACAAGAGTGACGCTTTGATGTTCCTTGGAAGGATTGGCTATTATTGCGGTGTTTTAACTGGTTTGGCCAGCTATCATTTCATATTTTTATTTATATGATTTTATATTCAACTAACCCTAGGAGAGGATACCCCAGTGGTAGAACAGGAACCTCTACCGCTGCCTCCCTGAGTTTGATCCTGGTAGTAACTTTGGGTAGGGGACAATTATGACTGTGTTGGCATTGTGCACCAATGCCCCAAACTGAGATAGCAAATAGCAAAGGCGGTCCATGGAGTTCCTGGCCTATCATACGCTGCACATGGAGGTTTTCCAGGTTTATCCTCCCTTCCCATTTTATTCACTTCCCCTCATTGGTGTGGTATCATCCCCAGGTTGGCCCACCTCAAATAAAATCTAAATATATTCAACTAATCTTTAGATAAAGAATTTGATCCATTCTTAGTAATTGGTATGGCGCAAGGCCCACGTTTTATATGTAGTTGGTCGCTTATTAATTTAATATTGATCAAATACCTAGATCCCCATCAACGCATCTCTCAATCACTTACATAATAGACCACTGAAAAATGGCTTTGATTATCAGATTGCTCCTATGTTAGTTCAGCATCAATATGCTATTTTGACTTATGTCAGCTTAGACATTGTTAAAAGAGACCTTTATATTAATTATGGCAAGCTGCCAGTAATTTCATCTGACATATTCAATTTTAACTGGTATATTGATCTTATGTTGTAAATGTCCCATTGTAATGGATCATGAGGCACCTGATCCATACATTGCTTTGGATTGGGTGGCGTTTGATTTGAGCGTGGCCTAATCCAAAAAGCCTCAAACTTGGGAAAGTCAGAGTTGGGTAAATTTGACATCATAAACTCAAATTGCATCCACAGAATGACTTCAGACTTATGCTTGGTGTGGATGGTGATTTGGTGGGATGCGGAATCTTCACCAATGATGCACTGGATGGTGCTTGAGAACTTAGCTTAGGAGGAGCTTATTCCATATGTGCAAAGTACTATTTAGGGGAGGATGTCACAGCCCTGAAGGGCAGTTGCATCCTCTTTGAAAAAAAGGAAAAATCAAATAAAGGAAAATTCTATTGCTAATAAAAAATATAAATCATTGAAATTTTCAAGAAGTTCAAATTAAAATCATGAGCTCAACCAGTGAGCTCAGTGTGGCGTTTGCGTCATTTTCAGTCCTTTCCTGGTCTCAGACCTTGCTGTTGATGTGCAGCGTCATGGGAAAAGTGGTGCAAGAATACGTGGCAATGACGAGACATGGCGGTCAGGTTTGGGGATGGGCTTCTGCTGGCCTATCCCTAGTGTGGTCAGTAACATGGCTCTTACTGCCCAATTTGTTTATGGCATATTAGAGCAAACCCATCCTTTACATTAGATGCAACTCAAATACTTTTTGTTGGATTTTGTGTGGCCCCAAAGAAGAGGTGGTGGCTCCAGGAGGGGAGGAATGGTATCGCCATGTGTTGATGGTGGTGATTTTAAGTTTCTCACTAACTTTCATAATAAGAGATGTGGTACAAGTGTGTGTCACAGGTCCCATAAAGATGGAGGAATGCCAGGGAGGTTCTACATCTCCAAAAGGTCCGGGCTGCTTTGCTAATGGAAGCTTTGGAGAGGATCCACCAAGTGGTGTTGTGGATTCATTTTCAGGTGTGGTTGGCTCAATCAACAGGAGGGGAGATCCCTTTCTCGCTGCAGATTGTGCAAATTGTGGAAGCACTACCCTCAGATTTGGCTGGGTGGGTGCAAGAGTTGATTGAGGAGCAAGGTCGCCTCTCAGGATCCATGGATGAGTGTGTTGATTGAATCAGCTTAGCTGCCTGTTTGTCAGATGAGGCACATGATGAAGCGTGGTTGAATTTGATGATGGTGTGTCAGGGCCTAGGATCGGTTGAAGTGTATGGGAGAATTCTATGTCCACTGGCAAAAGTAGCATGAGTCTAAGGTTTGCAATCATCACAAATGTTCAGACAGGGGCTGCAAGCAGATATGTTAACTGCCATGGTGGCTTTTAAGGTTCAGAGTTTGTTGGCGGAAGAAATTGTGTTGGCAGTGCAGGTGGAGAAACAATTGGCCTTGGCTCAAAACTGGTGGGAAGATTCTATGTCTCTGGGAAGGGGCTGGTCGCCTGCAGTGGCCAGCAGAGGTCAAGGAGGATGGCAAGGATCACCCAGGAATTTCGGAAACATCCATGGGGGGTTCCACCAGGGGAATGGTGAGAAGTTGGGAAGAACAGAAGGTCAGGGTCCTGGGAAGAGTTATAGTCCCAGACCTTCCTTATCTGTGAATATGCAATCTAAGAATGCCTTAAACATTAAATCTACTTCTTTGCTTTACCCTAGGTTATTTTTTCTGGTGAAGTTATACTCACATGGTCAAACGGAGAAGGATTTTGCCCTGGTGGATACAGAGGCCGAGGAAAACTATGTGGAGTTCACCTTAGAAGAACATTTGAAGTTGGAGATGAAGAGGGGACCTGGGGTGATGTTCACCAATGTGTCAAGAAGAGCTTCATCATGGCGTTTAGAACCCTTGGTAGTCATTCTGCAGGACCCATTTTGGTTAAAAGAGGGTTCTTATGCAATCAGAAACCTGACTCATCCTGTGGTATTAGGGATGCGATGATGGCATTATTTTCAGCCCCAGATCTATTTGCCGCATAAGATGATTACTTTGATGCCGCAGATTGGGCCTCAGATGAGGTGGAAGTTGGAGGTTGGGAGTAATGTTCTGAGCGGTCACATAAGCTTGGGTGGGATGCAGGAGGTAGAGTTACAAGCTGAAAATAGTCACTTTGTTGATGTATTTGGTCCTATTGGGGACTCGCCTTTTTCCCCAACACGTTCTTTTGCATTTTCATTACAGTTTAAGGGGGGCAGAGCTTCCCAGGGGGTATCCGGTATATGCTCTTAATGAATGGACCAGAGAAGCATTGGAGGGCAATGTGAAATTGATGTTGGACAAAGGTTTAATTGAGCCCTCTATGTCTCCAGTTGTGTCTCCTGTATTACTGGTACCAAAAGCGAGTGGCAAATTATGCCCATGTGTGGATTTCCATCATCTGATCACAGTTAATGAGCTTGGTCCATATCTGATGCCCTTATTGGAGGATATTTTCCCAATTGTTACCAAATGCACAGTGTTTATTAAACTTGACCTCGCAGATGCGTTTAACCAAGTACCAATGAGACAGGAGCATCAGCAATACACAGCGTTTAAGTGCCACATGGGGGTGTATCAGTATTGCGTGATGCCATTTGGGCTTAAGAATGCTCCTGAGGTGTTCCAGCAGATGATTGAACATGCCCTTGGGGGAATGATTGTCAATGCTGTGCCACCTATATGGATGATATCCCAATATTTTTGTGGTCCCGGGAGGTTCATGTCCAAGATGTCCTGGAAGTTCTGGGGGCAATTGGCTGGATGGGTTTGATATTGAAACCATCCAAGTGCAAATTCAACCAAAGTTTGGTAACATTCCTAGGAAACGTGGTTTTCTAGAATGGATTTGGAGTATGTTTGGATAAGCTGCGTGCAGTGCAGGCGTGAAAGGCCCCTATGGATCAGAAGGGGGTGTGGAGTTTTTTTGGAAACATTGAACTTCCTGCGTTGGTTTGTGAAGAATCTATCCCAATGGTCTTACCTCTCATGTGCCTAAACTAGGAAATCCTGCTCATATGGGGAAGGAAAGAGGAGCAGGCATTCGAATTACTGAAGAATACATTACTAATTGCACCTGTACTGGCCCATCCAAACCCTGGAAGGCCATTTGTGGTGGAAACAGATGCCTCAAATTTTGCTGTAGGTGCAGTGTTGCTTCAGGAAGAGAAGATGGGCTAGAACACCCCATGTGTTACTTTAGCTGTAAGATGCCCCTTGTGGAAACAAACTACCCAATATACAATAAGGAACTGTTGGCGGTGATGGCAGCCTTGCAGGAATGGCAGCATCACCTACTCTACGTCTGGCATCCTTTTGTTATTCGGATGGATCACAAAGCATTGGAATACTATCATGAACCCAGAAAGATGAACCAGCAGCAGGCCAGATGGCATGTGGAGCTGGTCTGTTATGACTTTTGGGTGGAGTACAGCCCAGGAGCATCAAATGTCCTAGCGGATTAATTGAGTTGAGATGGGGGCTTTGTGTATGAGAGGAGGAATTGGAGGAGCTTAATACAGCCACAATGTTCTTACTGTACCAAATTACGATGATTGAGGATAGGGAAAGTGATTTGGGGGAGGAAGTCCGCCAGAAGCAAGGGAAATCAGAATTCACCCAACAGCTGAAATATGAGATGATTGACGAATGGCTGCACAGGTGCCATGAGTTTTTCATGAAGAGGGGTGGGGTGCTATACCAAAATTCTCGCGTATGGGTGCCCAACCCATCGCTACAATGGGAGGTAATTCAGGCTTTTAATGATCATCCATTGATGGGTCACCCAGGAGTGGAGAAAATGGTATAATTGGTGCAATGGGAGTATTTGTAGCTGGGCCTGTGTAAGGATGTCAGGAAGTACATGTGGGAGTGTTTGGTATGCACAAGGGCGAAGCCCTCAATAAAAATGCCATTGGGTAAGTTAAATCCACTGCCAATACCACAGGACCCATGGAACTCAATTAGCATCAATTTCATAATAGGTCTCCCAAAGGTGCAGGGGAAGGATGCAGTTATGGTGGTCGTGAATAGACTACCAAATATGCTGAGTTCTTCCCATGCACCATGAGTATTTTTGGCTAAGGACGCGGTGAGGATTTTCATTGATGAGGTGTTCTCCAGGCATGGTTTACCTGAGGAAATCATTTCGGGCTGAGGTCCACAATTTATTTTAAAAATTCTGTTCAAGTTTTCTAGGGAATTTGGAGATCAGGACTGGTTGGTCCTCGGCATACCATCCTCAATCCAATGGACAAATGGAGAGGGTGAATCAGATACTTAAGCAGTATCTCCAGTGTTACATTTCCAATCAGCAGGATGACTGGGTTTTGTTGGTTTGGATGGCTAGGTTCACTTACAACAATCATTCTCAGTCTTCAACGGGAATGTCACCATTTTTTGCAAACCATGGTAACAATACCAGATCAAATGGGGGATCTGTGGGCAGAGTGTGTCAGGGGGCAGATGAGATGGCGCATACCATGGCAGATATTGGGAAGAAGTTATGGGGGGAATTTGGAGCGGATGGTGACTCAGCAGAAGTGACAGGCAGATTGACAAAGGGCACCAGATCCAACGTTTGAGCCTGGGGGACTGGGTATTGGTGGCGGCTAAGAACTATGCTGTCCCAGTTAAGAGTCATAAGCTGAGACCAAAATTTTTGGGCCTATAACTGATTGTCTGATCCATTAATTGGGTCACCTTTGAGTTAAGTTTGCTAATAGATTCCAGAGCCCATCCAGTGATTCAAGCTTCCCAGCTACAAGTGTTCAAGGGAATAGGTCTGGATCGTCTAGGACTGCTAAACCCTAGGGAAGGGGATGTGCCAGAATACAGGGTGGAACGGATATTGGATGCAAGATGGGTGAGGGGTCGGCAGCAACTGCTGGTGAAGCGGAAAGGCTATCCAGTGGAGGAGGCGATGCGGCAGATGAAGGAGGACTGTGAACGGTGCCTGGAGAAGGTCCAGGAGTTCTGGTCTTTACAAGGGGGTGATGTAACAGGTCAGGAGGCATATGATCCATACATTGCTTCATATTGGGTGGCGTTTGATCTGAGCGTGGCCTTAATCTAAAAAATCCTCAAACTCAGAAAAGTCAGAGCTGGGTAAATTTGACATCACAAACCCAAATTGCATCCATGGAATGACATCAGGCTTACGCTTGGTGTGGATGGTGATCTGGTGGGATAAAGAGTCTTTGCTAACGATGTGCTGGACAGTGCTTGAGAGAGATTAGCGTAGGAGGATCTTATTCCATACTTGCAAAGCACTATTTAGGGGAGGATGTCACAGCTCTGAAGGGCAGTTGTGCCTTTTATGAAAAAAGAAAAATCAAATAAAGGAAAATTTGCTTGCTAATAAGAAATATTATTTATTAAAATTTTTAAGAAGTTATATTGAAATCATGAGCTCAACCAGTGAGCTCAGTGTGGCGTTGGCATCATTCTCAGCCCTTTCCTGGTCCAAGACCTTACTGTTGATGTGAAGCGTCATGGGAACAGTGGTACAAGAATATGTGGCGATGACTAGGCATGGCAGTTGGGTTTGGGGTGGGCTTCTTCTGCCCTGTCCCTAGTGTGGTCAGTAACATGGCTCTTACTGCTCAATTCATTTGTGGCATATTGGCACGAACCTGCCTGTTACATCTTTGAGCTATTCACTTGCTTTTCTGGCCTATTTGGAAATTACGCCAGTAGTTTACCAATCTAAAATCTATTTGGTAACCACAAAATGCACCAATGAGAATTTTGGTTGAGAGAGCATATCTGAGTGAGCTTGCCATCTGGTAGGGGGTCTTTAATCCTAATAGATAGTGATAGCCTACTATTAAGATTAATATAGTGAGCCTCTGAGCAACTGGCAGTACTAGAAAAAATGGTGTGCTCCTTGATTTGGTTAATAAAACCCTTTTTCTGATAGTAAGGTTTTTATTATGTTTTTTACAGACTACTGACTTTAAATAATATCTGGTGTTATTGTTTATGTAAACTTGGTATCTAGAACTGACGCCTAAGCGCCAGTTTCAACAGTGGTGCTTACTAAAGGGTCATGTTACCCTGTATCAAACCAAATTATAAGTATAAGTAAGTGTAATTCTCCTGCTACCCCATCACAAATTATGGACTCTAACGCAGTTGCTACAAAGGGACAGTATATACTTGTCCACCTACTCATCTCCATATGTTGGGATTTTAACCTGATGGATTCCTCTCATAGTATCTGAAATTAGGGCTTTGTTTAGTTGAGGTGATTGCTGATTAGTCTCCTAGTTTTGATATACTATCAATAGTAAGTTTACCAATTTGTGCTCCCCATTTTGTTAGGTTAATCAATACTAAAGTATCAGGGATTTCCTTAATAGCAAACAATACTATTTCAATTACTATCATTTTACGCCAAGAATAAACAATCAATTATTAACTAACAATTAGCAATTTGATACTGGTAACTGGGGCTAAGGATGTTGATATATTACTTTGAATTATTAATAATGGATTGAGAGTTTGACGTCAATGTGTCTGGGATCACTGGTGGCTGAATGCCAAGGATGATCCAATCATTTACTATTTGAGATTAGTTGGTGACTTAAGCTGAGGATAATCATATTGCCAGCTTTGATACCAAGGCATCCAATAGTCAAGTGAGCAATGACCATGCTGCCACATAGAGATCAGAAATACTGGTGACTAAGGCTAAGGATATCTAATGAAGTTTATAATAATAATTTATATATTACAATTGGTGACTGATGCCAAGGATAAATTGAAATAATATCTTGCATTTGATTGGATTAATTCTGAGGGAATGGTTATCAGCAGATGATGCTGATGATAGAATTAGTTTGCTGGTGATAAATGCCAATGATTGTTGATAAGCAAACATAAGGTTGCCATGAAAGCTCCTAAGTATTCAACTTTAAATTTCCTCATAATAAATATATTTTCTCTTGCCTACCTTTTATGATTGGAGCATATCGCCATGTATGTAAGGGTGGGATGAAGATCTCCAAGGTTAGGTGCTGGGTGATTGCACCTAGGGGTGGTAAGCACTACCAAACCCAAATCCTGGATATACAAAAAAGTCCCATGGGGACTTTCACATTTAGCAGACACAACGAGGGAATGATGGGGATATACCTAAGGGGATGATAATACAAAGATGAGAATCATCAAGGTGGGTGTAGGGATTGCTATGTGCCTCCTGAAGGGTTAATTGCGCCAAGGTGAAGTTGTGGTCTGCTGGGTTGTGGAGTTGCACTGCGGACTTGTAGTAAAAGATAGCCTATGAATGTGAAACAAGGACCAGCAGTCGTCATACTGTTTGGCCTGGCACACTAATGGAGTTCCTGATGTAGAAGATGTAATATTTACAACCCCAAAGCAAAGAAATAGTTAAGCTGATGGGCTCAGGCTTTGATGATTTATTAACTCAAAATTTTCAAGTCTCCGCTCTTCTAGCTACTTTGGAGGATCATTCACTCAGCCTTGACAGCTTTGAGCTGAACTTAAGTACTCCTTCTTTCTCCCAACTTGATTCTTATGCTGAGATTAACTTAATTGCGAATTATATTTTACTTCCAAGGACATGATATTAAGAAGTTAATAACACTCCTCATCACTGTCAATCAGAAGCTTGAACTGGTTTAATAAAAGTTTATAGTGGAAGGCAATCAATTTCTGGGTTGATTAATCAACTCAGTTGCAAGTTTATCTCTTACTGTGCTAAATTGTCAGTTAATTATATATTGCTAAATATTATGGTAGGTGATGAGGCTTTGATGAGCCTTCTATCAAACCTATACCAGTGATTCAAAATTGTTTAATACTTGCCTCTGGTCACTAGCTCCAAAGGTCAATCCAAATTATCGCATTCTATGCGCCCTTGTGTAATGGGGCACCAGATTATAATTAATCCAATCAATTTACCAAAATTTTATAAAAGTGGAAATGTACACAACTTTATTTCTTTATTTTAGCTAAGTAGTAGTGGTACTACCAAGGCTATTTAGTTGAATGTATTAATGAATTCTTTGGACTCTGTAAGGCAATAATTGAAAATGCCTAAATTACAAGCTGTTGGAATGACTTATTTTTATATTTAAAGAACCTATGGTAATGAAATTTGTTGGAATGGAGTGGATGAAAAATTTTTAAGAGGCTGTTTCCTAACTTTTCTTTCAATAAGGATGAGTCTTTTACAGCCTTTTCTGAACATTCTTATTATGAGGCTCAAGTTTTATGTGGATCCAAGATGCTAAACAAATCTGATGCTCAGATAACACTGCATCACGCCTGCAAGCATTACAATGAATTATATTGGGTTCTACTCCCTGTTTTATGTGAGGAGAATGATATCACCCATTTGGTAAATTATCTCCGCTGCTGCGCCACCACTTTTGAGGCACCTAACCCAAGTCATCAAGAGCTCTGAAACCATTCTGATAAGTTCATCACCTCAAAGATAGAATTAGCTTAGTTTTGCACCCTCATTTTCTTAGGCCTGATATTACTCAGGCTACTTGCTATAATTGAAAAACCTGGGGCATTACGCCAATAGTTGCCCTACTCTGGTTTAAAATCAAGTTAAATTCCACAAACCCTAAAAAAGGAAGATTTGGGAAAAAATCAAGCATATTGTGACTAAAGTTTTTTACTTCTTCCACTTATAGAAAATTTTATAAGATAAAATTGATGGAACAACGTTTTGTGTAAGCCCTTATCCAACATGGGTGCCCCATTTTCAGCGTTACATCAGGTAATTGCAGATAATGTGGTAGCATTTACAGCCCATTATATAAATGAATATGAAGATGAAATTTGCTATAAGTAGTATTGAAGTTGTATTTCCAACATCTAAAACAACATGAGCTTCCTATCGCCACAGCTGATATTCCCAATCTGGACAAAGTTCAGGCGGCCATACATTTTTGGTGCGTTAGAGAAGAAAAAGCTCACTGTTATGTGCTAATCTAAAATCATATTTAAGGAAAGTGGATGCCATGGATGTTAACACACTCAACGCGGCTGATGTATATGTGGTTTAATTCACATACATGAATATTACTGATAATAAGCTCAAAGTAAGAGCTATCATTGACAGTGGGACACTGATTAGCATCATGTCCACTAGTTTGGTGAAGAAACTTGGTTTGGCACTGATGTCAACCATTGCAAAAGTTATGGTACCGCGAGGCCCTAAAAGATCATCTCATTAGGTGCATATAGCGCGCAACCACTGAGGTTCAGTTTGCTAGCTTTACTGGCTCCAGCTAAAGAGTTATCAAGTCAAGATTATGACTTTCTAATTGAACTTTTTTTATGAGAGCTTATGAAGTTAAGAATGATTTTGAAGAATAACTTTGGAGATACTAGGGTAACATTTTCCACTTTACTACAATTGGAAACCCAAGGGCTCAACGCCTCATAAACAAGAGGTTGTTAACCTCACAAATAATGATAGAATAGTACCACTGGGGTATCAATAAATTTGTGGCTGCAAGCAGTAGTTGTTTACTCAAGTTATATGAACTAAGGGCATTCTGTCGAGGGATAGTTTTTAGTTTAACTATTCTGGAGGGCCATCAACTTATAATGGGGATGGAAATTAACCTAGAAATTCCTCAAGGGCTACAAGGTAAAATATTTGTGCTATTCTTCCAGTCTAATCTCAAACATGTCACTGTACCAGGGATTATCCTTACTGACCATGGCAAATTAAGGTACTACTAGCCAACCTACATCCACGCCCTATATAAATAAAGAACACCAAATTGTTGCTTTTATATATATTCTTTCAATTGAGGAAGTTGAGAATATTAATGACTTTGGCTCTTTGGAGGAAATGGGTAGATTTTCATTAATAAACCCTCTTTTTGCGCTTTGATACAACATGAAAGCCTATCAGGGTTAACCAAAGAGTAGAAGGACCAATTTAGCCTTTTCTGATAAGTATAGTGTGGTTTTTGCAAAGAATAATGTTGATTTGGGTTGTGAAAATGATTTGCACCAAATTGATAACTGATATCATACACCCATTTGCTTTTGTCCTATTAGACGCTCAAAGGCAGCGTATGAGGTTGTAAATGCTGAGATTAACCAGCTAGTGCAACACGGGATTTTGGTGCCATCTAATAATCCTTAAACCCCTGGTATTAATTATAAAAAAGAAGGATGTTTCTAACCATGTGGTAGTAGATTACCAGAAGGTCAACAATATTACTAAAAAGAATATTATCTTTACCATGGATTGACAATGTGCTGGACCTCTTAAATGGCGCTCAATATTCCTCAGCCATGAATTTAATTTCTGGCTATTGGCATAATGAGCTCCCTAATGAGGAACAGGGAAAGTGCGCGATTATAACCGCTCAGGGTCTGTATCAACCCAAATAGATGCTGAAAGGGCTGTGCAACTCCCCGCAACCTTTCAATGGACTATGGACAGAATAAGTGGCAATTTAACAATCTCATATGTTCTAGATTATCTAAATGATGTCAACATTTTTAATACAATTGATGAACATTTACCATATTTAGAAGTTCTGTTCCTCCATATCGTCAAGTCAGGTCTTAATATTAAGCTATGTAAGTCTAACTTCTTTTTTTTGAGTTTTTGTGTGCCCATAAGGGCACCCAATGAAGGCAACTTTGCAGTATGAGACCTGGGGTACTGCCGCCCACTGCACTGAGGCTGTGCGAATCTAAGCACCACTAAAGTGAGCCTGATTGTGGGTGGGGTGGCTCACACCATCCCAAAACTGACATATTCCTCACTGTTTGGTATACCAGGTAGCAAAGGCTACCAGCCAGTTCAGAGATATGCCTCCCATTACTTACTGAGAGGAATGAGACCAATTGACCCCCAATTTGGACTTACTTGAGGAAAGAAGATTGCCATAGCTTTCTACAACTATTTCTAGCCGTCGCTTAACTATAGCCAGGGAGCTTGTTGCCTGGATTCCTTCTGAAGGGAAGCAACGCTGGTTTCTGGAAAGCCATAGACCATACATCACCTCCTCCCATATCGTGAACTAGACCATGAACCTATCCTTGTCTGAAAGCAGACTTGGAGGGGCATACGCAGTCAGGATCTCTGGCCATGCAAAATGACCACAGAATAATAACACCATGATTGATATGCTTCATATCATAGGAGAACACTACTCCACACATCATCTGCTGCTGGACACTCTTTTTAGATGTGCTTTGCCATCTCCTCCCCTCCGCACACCTTGTAGGCAAACAGAAGG
>JAKSZP010012716.1:0-22539 GCA_022478985.1 Massospora cicadina
TCTCTCCTGGACATAATGAAACTTTCTTTAGAATTAGGTCAAAGACAGAAACAAGCGGAGTGAAAAGGGTGTTAAAACCAGGGATGGGCGCTGGCTCCAAGATCTCAGTTTCCGCATAGTCATAGGGGCCTTACTGGTCTAGCCATCATCATAGGCCCACAAGGTCCTTCTGGATATCGTCCCAATTTTGGTTGAGGGAGAAAACAGAAGCCTTATTTACGATTTGCTCCTTTAAAGAATGAATTTTGGCGCCCTAAAGGTGAAGCTGGCCCTCAAGGGTGGTCAAATGAGTTTCATACCCTCAACAAGTTTGCTCCAGCCAAGAGATGCGAGCATCAGGTAGTTTGACAAAAGTGCCTAAGTTTCCCATTTCATTTGACAGGACGTCAATGGAGACCCTAGGGTCAAGGGGAACTCCATCCACTTGGAGTTTGCATCCCTGAGCTACATTCCGAATTTGATCACGTAAGGCAGCCAAGGATGTCATCACATCCTTCCACCATGGGTCCTCAGGGACCCTCTGGCCCTTTGGGTCCCTCATGCCCTTCAGGGTCTTCAGGCCCCCTAGGCCCTTCAGGACCTTCACTCCTGGAAGGGTAGTTGCGAGAGGCCAGATCCTAATAGTGTTGTAGGGTTCATACAGATCCTTAACTTGAAGGAGGCGCTGATTCCAAGTTTCTTAGAGGAGTTGGACGTTCTGACGCATCTCATCCTCAAGATAACCAGAGATCCCGCTATCTAACACCACAATTTGATCTCAGACTTCGTTGATCAGTCATCAGTTATCAACAATGGCCTCACGGTTGTCATGAACAAAGGAGGAGGCTGCATTATAAAAATTGTTGATGTAGTTGTGTAGGGCCTGGGTGAGATTCAGTTGTTGGGAGACTTCTTGATGGTGCAACCCAACCAGTTGGAGTAGATGATGGATAGCGGGGTGTACAAATTTGTGGAAGTAGCGTTTGGGACCCAAGGTGAGTTCTGCTGCCAGAAGCTGGGCTAAGTCGTAGAGGTCCCACATGGTAGAGGGAATGGAAGAGGCGTGGGAATGGCTGGAGCGGGCACCCATGGAGTAGATGCCATTTATTAGTTGTTGGACAACCTTGTTAAGATTTTGTGCTGAAGTTAGTAATGACTTCCATCAATAGAAGGCAGGGTGAACTGGAAGGCGGCCCAGAATTCTAATATTTCAGTTTGAGTGGCCGGTATTTTATGAAGCAAGGTACTAACCTATCAGGCAACGCTTATCAACTGACCAGTGGCTTGGTCTTCATGGCTGTTAGTATTTTCCATTGTGATAGACGTTTTCACTTGGGACAGCTTGGAGCCCCCTGTAGTGAGAACCACGTTTGTTGGCGCTACAGTTCTATAGACTGTCACTGAGGTCTGAAAGTGGCTCTAAGCTGCAATTTGCAGAAAAGGTCGAGAAGGAAGTGGAAGATTGATTAGGATATAGAATATTTTATCAAGTTTAAAAGGATTTGATATTTATAGGGGGAGTGGGGACATGGTGCCCTAAGGATTGTCACAGCCCCATTTGTTCAGGATATTTCCTGATCTTCTGGATTAGCTGCCTCATGGGCATCATCAATGGATTTCGACGCCCACCTGACCAAATTGGTGGAAACGCCACCCCACGTGACTCAGGAATTGAGGAGGAGGATCCTGAAGTCAATTTCGTTTGGATAGGTTTGGGGAAAAATTTGGTACAGCTCAATCCAGAAGTGGGGAATTTGATTCATTTGATATCTCAAATCCTGACAGTTGCAATAGGCTTTTCAAAGTGAGAACTAGAGTATATGTTCGAGCATTGTTAAGGTAATCAGCCTGATCTGTCAGTTGTCAAAGGGTTTATTTTTCAGGTCAACCACCAGATTCTGACACTATGGAACTCTCATAGGCATTTATGAAAGAGGAAATGCTTTCCTGGCCATGGGTAAACTTTTCCTTAAAACTAGGTTCAAAATTAGTTACAATAGGAGTGGAAAGGGTATTGACACCAGAATTTGGTGAAGACTCAGAAATTTTAATTTATGTATAGTTGTGAGGAGCCTGCTGATCTACCGTCATCTTAAACCCTGAGGTCCTTTTGGATATAATCTGAGTTTTGGTTTAAGAATGAAATGGATGCCTTGTGAGCAACCTGCTTTTTTAATGCTTATATGTCAGCGCATTGAATAAGAAGATGGCTTTACTAGTTGTTAAAGTGTGTGTCAAATCCACAACAGGTTTGCTCAAGCTTGGAGATATGACTATTAGTAAGCTCAATGAATGCGCTAATATTATCCATTTTATCTGACAAGGCCAATAAAGACCTCTTGTTGCTAGAGGCTCCATTCACTCAGAGATTGCACCCTTGAGCCAATTTTATTAATTAAATACCATAAGGTGGTGAGGGCCGTCATGAACGTCCTTTTTCCAGGAGTCATCAGAGTCACCAGGAGTAGGCACTATGGGGCTAGAGGGCCCTCTAGGCCCATGGGGACCTTCTGGACCCCTAGCACCTCAGGAACTTCACTCCCAGAGGCAAATTTTATGAGAGGCTATCTTCTAGTAGTGCTGCTGAAGAGTCTTCACCAGGTCCTTGACTTGGTTGAGGCGTTAATTCCTTGCGGCCTCAAGGAGTTTACATTCTGATGAAGCTGGTCCTCAAGGTAGCCTAAAATTTCTTTATCTAACACCGCAAGTTGGTTACGGGATTTGTCAATTAATCTTCAGTTATTGAAAATGGCTTCTCAGCTATTGTGGATGAAGGATGAGGCTGCATTATAAAAATTGACAACATGGGAGTGTATAGTATGGGTAAGCCCAAGTTGTCAGAAGACTTTGTGATGTTGCAACGTGACTGCTTGTAAGAGGTGATGGATGGTGAGATGGACGAAATTTAGAGATAGCACTTGGTCCCCAAAGTTAATTCTCCTGCTAGATGAAGAGCTGAGATATTTAGATCCTACAAAGTAAAAAGCACCAAAGAAGCACTGGAGTGACTGGCGCGGCCTCTCATGAATAGATATGATTTAATAAATGTTTGATAATTTTGTTAAGGCTGATCATATTGAAGTTGGTACTGATCACCATCAACTGAAGGTAGAGTAAACTGGAATGTGGCTCTAAACTCTAAACTTTATCTGCATGGGCGGTACTTCATATTGTGAGGTTCTAATCCATAAAGTGATGCTTCATGACTGATCAGACGGTTTATTTTCTTGACCTCTATTATTCTCCGTTGTTTGTGATAGACGATTTCATCTTGACAGCTTGGAGCCCCCTGTAGTGAGCACTACTTTTCTTGGCATAACAATTCTCTTGACTGATGCCAAAGTTTGAAAATGGGATCAAATCTGTAGACAATCAGAGAGGTCAAAAAGCGGAAAGATGGGGAAAAATTAGACTACTTTATTGAGTTAAAAAGCGTCGATATATATAAGGCGTGTTGGTTTGGTGCCTTTGGGACCTTTGTGACCAAGTACAATCAGTATCTTTCACTGCCTTCTGGATAGAATGTCTAGTTGGCACCCTCATTGTTATGCATCGTCCTCATGACTGCAGCAGTGGAGGCTGCACCTCTCAAGATTAAGGAGGTGGCGATAGGATCGTGAAGGTGTCTCCCTTGAATCTCGTGTGCTTGATGCTTTTTGATCAAATCTCATGTCAGTGATTCAGGGTAAGGTTCCATTCACACTGGATTGGGAGTCAACCTATCCAGGCTTGATTTGGGAGTAGGGATTTCGACTAACTTATCATCTCAAATCCCAACAGAAGCCATCAATCATAAATCAACCAACTTGTGCACTAGGGGAAGTTAGTGCCTTCCACGAGTCCTTGGGCCACTCCAGTGGTAGTTATCAAAAAGAAGGATGGATTCAATAGAGTGATAATGATTACTTAAAACTTAACTATATTGCTAAGAAAGTTTCTTATCCGCTACCTCGCATTGATGATACACTAGACTGCTTGGGTGGCGCACAATATTTTGTTGCTATGTATTTGAACTCTGGATACTAGAAAATTGAGCTACTGAAGGAGGAACAAGAGAAGTGCGCGATAATTACTTCTAAGGATCTATACCAACCCACTTGAATGCCACAAGGGCTGTGTGCATTGCCCCAGCGACGCTCCAGCAGGCTATTGATAGCATATTAGGGAAATTAAAAATATCCTGTTTGTTAGTGTACATGGATGATATGAATGATTTTATATAACGTTTATGGAGCATCTGTAGCACTTAGGGGAGGGTTTCGCTGGCTAGCCAAGGCCAATATCTGAATTAAACCATGCGCATGTAACTTCTTCTGAAAAAAACTTGAGTATCAGGGGTTTGTAACTAGAAAATAAGGCTTATGGCTTCAGCCTGCTGAGGCTTAGGCCATCAAAAAATGTCACAGCTAAGTAGCTAGCTCAATTTCAGGTATTCCTGGTAATAGTTGGCTATTATTGCTAGTTTTTGGAGAAGCTCAGTAAAGTAAGCGAACTTTACTTCACCTTTTTAAGACTGGGTTCTTTTAAAAGGATGGAAAACTTCCAGCTGAAATTTGTTAAACTAAAGTATTGCTCACTAAAAAGCATATTCTGATGTAACTGAGCCCTAATAAACTATTTATTATTCAGACGTACTCCTTGCTCACTGCTGTAGAGGCGGTGCTATCACAACTTAATTCTGGTGTAGTAACTATCCTGTAGCTTACTGCAGTCATACATGGATGTGAATGAGCAGAATTACACTGTTACAGAAAAAGAGTGTCTAGCTGTTATTTATACTGATAAACGGTTTTAAATTTACATTCATGAGGTCTACTTTAATGTGGTGAATGATCATGCCTTTCTGTGCTGGTTGCAGAAACTGAAAAGCTGGAAGGACAATTGGCCCATTGGGCTTTGAAATTACAAGTGTACAATTCTGAAATTCAACACCAGCACAGTGTTAAGTATAAAACACTGATGGACTCTCACCTTCCTACTGTAGCATTAATGGCTGACTGCAACAATGAAATGTTTGAGAAAATGGTGACTCATTAAAATGTAAATGAACTTGAAGAGGTTCTACGCATTCTAGATAAACTGATGCAGAATACTATAGTGGAGAACGGAAAACCGTTATAGTTTTTTAAAACACATGTTGTTTCATAGGCCCACCAAGTCACAAATTTGATTGTTGCCGCCCACATGGTGACACTGCACGGTCAATAAAATAAAAAGCTTAACCATTTCATCTCATTATATTTGTGTTTCCATGACATTTTATACTCATAAGACTCTCAGCTGCTGCCAAGAATGCCAAGCTAAAGCGCCTAGAAAAAGGCCACTTCCTATTAATTATCCAAGCCAAATTTTTCATGGTACGCCTCCTCTATTGACGTTGTGGGCACTTTGTACAATACTTCTGGTCAGTTTAGATATAAGATTGTAGCCATTGATCACTCACTAAGTGGGTGGAGGCAAAGGTGGTTAGAGACTTAGGAGCCATGACCACTTCTAAGTTTATCTTGAAAGAGATTATTATTGGCATGGATGCTCCCAGTTTACTAACAGATAATGGAACTTATTTTAAATCCCAAGTTATCAAGATTAAAGATTTAACGGGGATAAGAGGGGTATTCTCTACACTATCACCATGAGACCAATGGCATAGTCAAACATATACATGGTACTCTAGTTGGGATTCTACATAAGTTGGTCACAGGAAAAGCGTCAAGTTAGAACCTATTTCTGCCTTCTGCCATATTCACGTACAACATTGTGTATCACTCAGCCATGGTACATTCCCGAGTTGCCTTACTTCATGGAAAGCAGCACGCGCAGACCCCACTATTATAGTTAATGTGTTGCCAGTGATAGTATGAGCCCTATCAGATACCTTGTTAAGCTCACAAAAACCTTAATTCAGCTACAAAGAGCTGCTTACCCTAATTAGATGGCTCAGAAAGTTAAGGATAAAGCACATGATAACAAAGACCGTCAGACCTTGCCTACTTTTGGTGTAGGGAATTGGTCTGTTATCATGAAAATTATGGCTTTGAAAAAATTACCAATTGGAACACAATTGGAAAGGCCTTTATAAAAATCATAGAGAATACATCCACAGATGAATACAATCTATAGGATCCCACTTTAGGTTACCTTATAAAATATGTGCATGCTAAGTTCCTTAAAAGTACATTCTGCACTCCAGATTTTGGCTTTACGCTCTCAAAAGCTCATATGACCCCCACTCATCTTTGTCACTTGATGTTTGTAAAGTATGGGAAATGTTGCAATTCGTTTGACCAACCATCAGCTTATGCAATATCTATTTAATGATCATTTTTAACTAATTTTTAGATATAGGGTTCAATCAATTATTATGATTGCTCAGCACGCGGCCCACAAATCTATAAAGAGTTGCCAAAGCTGTATCAAATTACTTTTGGTGAATTTGACTCAGCGCTTTGAGATATAAGTTTTTATTACAGTGGATCAAATCCTTAACCCAGTCAATACAATATCTTCACTATTAATTTTAACCTAATATTCTCTCATATCCCTCACACCGTCATAAAATACTTGACATGAGGATCTCTAGAAGTCTATTGTGGTCATCTGACATCATCTCAACAGCATTCAGTTGAACAAAACTAGATGGAAATACACTGAGAGCTATTGATTCACTTCCTTATCTGAATTTAGATAAATACTTCTTTATTATGCCATTTTGAGTTCTGATTAGTAAACGTAAAATGCATCAATAGGAACGCTAGCAGAAGGGGAATATCCTGGTGGGATTTCAATGGCAAGGGATTTTTCCTACGTTGTTGGAGAAATTTACAGTGAAGGCATCTGTTAATGAGCAAAAAAGCCTTTGTCATTATCTAAAATTAAACTGTGAATCTCTTATTTATAAATAAAAGTTTCTCTTGCCAAAAAGGTTTTCCTTTGCAGGTTAGTTAAGGATACTGTCATCTTTAAGTACCTTGTAAATATAAGTGTAGTAACATGTAAACAGAAATCTGATGCACTAGCGCCCATTTAAACAGCGTTGATCCTGCACTTATTTTATAGTTTCTAATGTGACCTGCCTCCTTGAAAAGCCTCAAGCCTTTGTAACAATTGATTCTTCCACCAAAACCCATCTTTCAATTCCAATCATCCACACCTTGATTGGCTCTGCCCCTGACAACCCATTCAGGACCCACGTTTAAAATGTCTAAACCATCTTCTTCTTGTGCTTTAGACTTGACCAGTAAAAGCGCAAGTTCAATTCCCTTGCCGTCTTAATGGCCTCTATCAGGGTTAAAGACTGACATGATTGGGGTTCCTTAGATATCAGATATTATCCACCAGATCAAGAATATATGTGCTGAAGTTAGATTGTGCATTGTATACTAAACCATATTTTTAATGGTTCATTTCAGTTAATTACTTAAATTACTTTAATTGAGATAGTATTGAGTCAATTAAGTTTACTAAACCTTTGCTAGTAAGTCTGCGTCAATTCCTACTACCTTTCAATATCATAAGCAAAGAGCAATTCCATAAGATCAGAAGAAAAATGAGTACAACCTCTAAAATTCAATTAGCTTAGTTAAGTCCAGGAAGCTGAATGGCGTATAAAACTAGGGCATTCATATGGTTAATCTTTGTAGACAAAAAAATATCAACACATGAAAATTCCTTTAAGTACTTTTTTCATAAATTAGTTAAATATATCATATAGCAAACAATCTATACAGTAAAACAATTAATATTATAAACCCTACTCCAATTTGATTAGTTCTAAGTGAAATTTCAGCAATAATATAACCATGATTACAGAAACATCTCTATCTGAACAAATCCCTCTTTCATTATTTTCACGTCCAAACTTAGCTGGTGTACTGGCCTTAAAGAAATGATACTGGTTGAAGCAGTCCTTCCTTCTTTAGGGTTTTATCGCCCAATTGCCCTTGCTATACTATATATGGTACTCACCGCCCCTTTGTTATACTGTACCTTTTTCTCAGGATTAGCAATTTCAAAGCTTACTATCTCAAAATGAGATTACATAGCTCCAGTCGCAGAAAATTTGAACACAAATTTTTACAAAGTCTATCCTGCTGCGATTTTATTATCATGAGCTATGACACTCCCTTATTGATAAAAGGTAATATTTATTGGTGCAGATGTTTTTCACATTAAAACAAAATGAGATTACTTATAAAGAAGCGATAGGACCCAATCAGTGCAGACAGTGCCTGTGACCATCCATGTGCTTATGAATTACTTTATAGTTCTTTTGCCTGAAAAATTATATTAGCTGATGTGAAAGGAGGACCTTTATTGTTGGGGCAGATTTAAAGCATATCCTAGGAAACTACCCACATGATGTACGGAAAATCATGGCAGTGGGCATCAGCTCTTTGGAGATGTACTGAGGTTGTTTACCAGAGCTTTGGAAGAAAATGAGAATTTATGCACTAATTACAATGAGTTAAAAGTCAGTTGCTAGCTACAGCAAATACCATTAGTATCAGATTAAAGGTGCAGATTGCCTTGATGAACCTTTGGCAGGAAGAAA
Organism: Massospora cicadina; assembly: GCA_022478985.1. Taxonomy (NCBI): domain Eukaryota; kingdom Fungi; phylum Entomophthoromycota; class Entomophthoromycetes; order Entomophthorales; family Entomophthoraceae; genus Massospora; species Massospora cicadina. The sequence goes on from JAKSZP010012716.1 coordinate 8,531, forward strand.
ACTTTTTGAGAGATATATACAAAAGTCTCTGGATGTCTTCCAGAAGAGAGAATAAAATTGTAAAATTGGAAGCACATTACTTCTGATAAAAGTTAGAAGTCACCTTTCAGATTATATCAGACACTATCTACTCACACTGCCTTAAAATTGTTTTTGAAATCACTGCACTTTTGGTTATGGAAAAACTCTTATGCGGCAAGGGCCTGCTTACAAGAAGCAAATATACATGATCAATGAAGAATATCAACATCTATATCAAGAATAATTGCGTTACTCTTGCCATAATCTTAGTCATTTAGCACTACAATGTCCAAAGAAAGGGAATGATTCATTAGTCGCTTTTGAAATAAAGAATGAAACTCAGTCTTATCTCTGTTTTTCAAATATACTTTTGTGAATGGAAAGTACTATATCTATATTGAGGCTTTACTGTATAGTGGGGCTCTCCTGTCACTTTATATTAGAAAAACGTAAAAAAGTTGGGATTTGTCAATTGGGACTAAGACACTGACCATAACTATGGGAAGCGGGGAGCATTCCATTACTCATTATTGTGCCCATCACATAAGACTTAAAATCGATTACCTAATAATTAAGGTTATTTTTTGGATTCTAAAGAGTACACTTCAGCATGTAAACCATGGCTTTCAATGGTTAGGCCAGATAAAGCTTCAGCATGACAATGGCAGAAAAACTATAACAGTCAAAGTGGATGAAAATCGAGAAGATTGAGCATTGAGTAAAGTATATTTTCAGGGTTTTAGTTGCAGAACCACTAAAGTATCCTTGGAGGCCTTTAAAGGAATAATTCCACAATAAAGTGTGGTCTGAAGTATTTAGTGAAAAAGAGGCAAATATGCTGCCATACCATAGCCCTTTTGATCATTCAATAGAATTTGTAGAAGGGAAGCAGCCTGCTCATGGACCAATTTTTGGTTGCAACCAATGGAAACAGATGGCGCTACACGAGTATTTGGGTCTGCTTTGGAAAAGGTATTGTCTGAGTGTCACATTCTCCATGTTCAACTCAGCTTTTATTTGTAAGAAAGAAATATTGAGGGTTGCACCCCTTCATAAACTATCAAAAGTTAAAATGATATCTTTATTAAGAACTAATACACTTCATTTAATGCTGACCACTTGAGTGATCAGTTTTTGGGAAAACTACCTTTTCTAAAGGTGGACTTAAGGGATTCATTTAACCAGATCAGGACTTGAGAGGGTGATGAATAAAAATGACTTTCAAGACGCGGTTTGGGATGGTTTAAGATATTTTCATGCCTTTTGGCCTTTGCAACACACCAAGTATATTTCAAAAGATGTTGATAGAGTTTTGGGTGGATGAACTGGCCAGTTTTGCTTGGCTTACCTTGATGATATTTTTAATGCTTAACAAGTAACCAGAGAAACACTTTAAACATCTGCAATTGATCTTTAAGAAATTTTAGAATTAAAAAAATTCATGTCAATTTTCAAAGTGCGAGTTTGCTCAGGGAGAAGTATAAATTTCTTGGTTATGTTGCAGGATGGAATGGGTTCATCATGGCATCTTTGCAAGTGGAAGATATCACATCTTGGCTTAGCCTAATAGTTGTAAGTACGTTTGCAAGTTTCTTGAGCTTTCAAACTTTTGCAGGGCTTTTATCAAAGGCTTTTCTTCTATTGTATTGCTTTGACATGTCTCTCCTCATGAAGTGTTCCATATATAGTTTTATGAGTCAGAAAAACTTTTTAACTTGTGTCTGCCTTTGTTTCTGCACCAGTGTTGTCCATGCCAAATATAATAAGCCTTTTGTGGTTGAGACTGACACTTCAGGATGTCTTTTTTGGGGGCTTTAAAGAAGGAGGGGGATGGTAGTAGGCTGCATCCCATAGCCTACTGTTCTAAAAAGCATCCCTGATAAGTTAACTACCTAATCTATGAAAAAATTTTGTCAATTGTTCAGACCCTGAAACACTGGCAACATTACTTGTGTTGGACAAAGAACTCCGTGAATATCATAATTGACCATAGAAACTGACATACTTTTTTACTCCGTGCCAGCTTTATCAGCGACAAGCCAAGTGGGCTCTTACCCTTTCTTATTATTATCTATAAATTGCATAAAAGCCTAGGAAGGTTAATGTTATCCAGGTTCCCTAAGTCAACGCCCTGACTTGATTACTGCAGAAGGGGAGATCAGAAGGTTGACACACATGTTTTACTAAAAAACTTGGAACTCAGTGGACCAGCACTCTCACATGATTTTGGTGGGATGAGAGGATGACATCATAAAGGCTCAGAAAAGAAGATTCACTTGTCAAGGTGTGAAGGATGACCTGAGCCATAATGTATATAGTAATTGGTACATTAAGGAACATTCTCTTAAAGGACACTTGGTCTTTTGAGAGAAATTCCTGTATGTGCCTAAAGGGTCCCAAAATTTGGATTTAATATTTAAATACCATGATTAAGACATGGCTGGACATCCTGGAAAAAATAAAATGATAAAACTTATCCAGAAAACTTACTGATGGCCTGGGCTATTTGGTGATTTTAGTAAAAACCTGACAGAATGTGAGATCTATGGGCGTTTTAAGGCTAGGATGGTGCATCCTGAGGGTCAGTTGGAACCATTGAAGTCCTCTCAGAAGACTTGGGGAATCAATTTCCCTAGATTTCGTAGTTTAGTTCCACAGTCTTATAGGTATAATGCAGTATTGGTGGTACTTGGCTATATCACTAAAATTCACCTCATTATTATTACCACCAATGTTGCAGCCAAAGATACAGCGCAAAAATTTAAAAGATTTCTTCTTATATCACAGAATACTTAAGGAGATTATCTCTGACAAGGCCCACAGTTCACTTAGCAGTTCTAAAAACAGATTATGTCAGAACTTGGAGTTAGGATATGTCTGTTTAATGCATATTAACCCCAAACAGAAGGACAAACTGAGTGGGTTAATTAGGTGCTGGAGCAGTACTTGAGGTGATGCTTGTTTATTAAACAGGATAATTAGGTTAAACTGTTACTAATGGCCTAGTTCTGCTACATCAACATGGACCACGCCTCCTTTAGAATGTCACCTTCTAAGGCTAACTATGATCATGACGTGAATTGGGACCCACTTCTAATTACTGAAGTGAACAATCCACCAGGAATAGAATTTCTGAAGGATATTCATCAGACCCATGCTTTATGTATAGCAAATTTAGCTTGAGCAGTGCACACATACAAGGATTTTGTAGATAGAAAAAAACCCGAGAAGACGTTGGAAGTTGGGAGTGAAGTTTATCTGGATGCTCGCAATATTCCTTTGGATGTACCATTCTTGAAACTATCCCATCAGCGTTTAAGAACATATAAAGTAAAGGAGATCATTTTAAAGGTTGCCCACTGAGTTGTTATAACTGAATGATTGAATTTCCATGATGTTTTACATAAAACTCTCTTTTACATAATGACGGTTGTTCCTTACCACATCTGAAAGTTAAAAGCGTTGCCTTTCCTCTACATTATGGTCCATACTTAGAGGAAAGGTAGAGACTATAACTGACAGACATAAGCATTGTGGAAAAATGAATTTCCTGATTAAGTGGGCTGAATATCCCGCAGAAGAGAGCACTTGGGAGCCTGAGATGAACTTGGAGTCTGCAGGCAAGTTGATAAATAAAATGAATCAAGATGGCCTTGTAAGTAGATTTGGCCCTGGTGGGGATACTTTCAGGTATGCCTGACATCAGTAAATTCTTGATATTAAAGATATTATCCTGCAGATCAAGAAGACATGTTAAAATTAGATCAATTGATTGCATATCAAACCATAATTTTCATGGGTCTGGTTCAGTTAGTCGTTTAACTTACCTTAATTGTGGTGATATTGAGTCAATTAATCGCATCAAAACGTAGTTTTAATGAGACTGAGATGTTTCCTATTACCTTTCAGAATCATATGAAATGTGTAATTCCTGAAGAGCAGAAGAAGAATAGTACTACGTCTAAAATTCAACTAAACTTAGGTAAGTCCAGGAAGCTGGATAAAGTATAAAACTAAGGCATTCATTTGGGTAATCCTCACAGTCATTAAAATATTTATACATGCAAATCCTTTATTTACTTATTTTTATGAAGTTAGTTCCATATATCATATAGAAAATAAGCTATACAGATAGTCATTTATAAAGCCTACGCCAAATCTGTACAATTTTAAACTTAAATTCGGAAATACTATACCATGAGTGCAGAATCTTTATAATTGAACAAATCCCTCTATAACTACTTCCACGTCCAAACATAGCTGGTATACTGGTCCCAATAGAATAAGACTTGTTGAAGCAGTCCTTCCTTCTTTTAGGGTAAATCCATCCAATTAACCTTACTATAATCTATATGGTATTCACTACCCCTTTGTTTTCTGAACCTTTTGCTCAGGATTAGCAATTTCACAGCTTCTATCTCAAACTTGGATTACATAGTTCCAGTCCCTGACAGCCTCCACCCCTCCTCCCTCTGACATTGTCCCGCTACAATTTATCAGGTTTCTTCATATAGTGTTTGTCTCCTTTTCACTCACTCAACTACTGTAGCCACAGCTCCTGATGAACCAGCCAATAGTAACTAATCTTATTGAATGTGCAGGAGTATATTGCTTCTATTGCCCAAGCAAATTGACGTGGTTGGTGGTTTGAGGGAAATCACTCTTAGCACATAGCCAGCTTATTGCTGACCTGAGTTTACCCATGTCAAATCCATTTGAATCTCTCAAATAGATAACTAATGATAATTAACCATTATAAAAAACCCAATTTGAACTGGTTACCATTTTGCAGTCTCCCTAAGTCCAATCCTCAGAGCCGCTCTGCCCTTTCAAGGGTTTTTATTTTTACCAGAGACGCCATCAGCTGCCCATTGAAGAAGCTGCTGCACCCACCAAAAATCTATTTTGACAAGCTCTCCACATGGCTATTGAGCGAATCTTTGATATAATTCTATTAGATTTTCACAGCCTTTTTCCTGAGGAGGCCTAGGATGAGATTGAGGAGCTTACATTTGCCTTGGGCCACTTGCATTCTGGTGCTTCTAAGCTCTCATTGTATGCCCACTTACCCTAAACGTTCTTATATTGATAGTTTTCTTGTTTTCCAGAGAAAGTATAAGTTTTTAAGAAAGTCTACCTCACTTAATATTTCAAGGCTACAAACAATGCATGTTTCATCAGCAAGGACAATTTTATGTTTTTACACTCCAACACATTCTTCAGTATACTTTCCATTCTGTCCAATCTCATGCATACTATTAGGTCCACGAAAGAACTAGAAAACCCCAAACTCCATTCCTCTTATAATATGGTCACCTCACTAGCCTTTAATCAACTTATACAGTATATTATGGGTTTCTCCAACCTATTATATAAAGCCTTTAATAACTATTCTTCGAATTAAATCCTAATAATGGAAGTATTTAACCAAAAAAACATATCATATTCCATGAGATCCTTATGCACACAGTTAAATATAGTTCCTAAGGAGTTTAACATGCTGTGGGTGATATTATTAACTTAAGCACCCAGATCATCTACTATTTAGAAAAAAATGGGTTTACCAGTTGTATCATGCCGTGAAAGATGTTGATCATCAATAAATTAGTGAGCGAGGTGTCACAAAAAACTGGCCACTAGGAGTAAAACAATTCTTGGACTTGCTTAGACATGCCTTTACTGCTCATGTTATAATCTAATGGTTCAAGTTTTCAAGGAGCTCAGTCATTCATTTTAAAAAGACAATTTTTGCTGATCAACACATTAGTAGTACCAATAAACATATAAAATCCTTAAAGAAGAGCTAAGATGCCTCCTGTTCAGACATGATTCTATGCATAAAATCATTGAGGTGATAAAATATACCTGCTTCTCAACTCATCAAAATGTGGAGGATGTGCTTCATTTATACAACAAGATTTACTAAATTGTTTGAGAGCTAAAGATGTTACCTAGGAACAAATTACCAAATTGAAAAACTATAATCTTTAATTTGTAGATTATAAACGAGTAACAACATTAAAGTATTACAGACAACCATCTAGTACTAAAAAAAGTATTACAGACAGCGGCCAAGATGCATTAAGGGGGAATAATTAGCGTGGTTTTGACTTACTGAGTCTGACCTAATTAAAAGTTGCCTTCATTGTGATCATAGTGCTTCACCTTTAGAGAGTTCCACCTCGTTTAAATATAAACTTCTGGAAGAAGAATTTTTTTCAAGTTAAATTTTATTCAATCAAAGAAATCCATGGCTACTGCACTACAGGCACTACTAATCTATAGGACATTTTAGTCCAAAAAATAATACACTCTGCCATACCCAGTAATCTAGGACCTTAATTTGGGTTCTCTCAAGAAGATTCTGGAGCATCTGTTCCTAGGATCATGTTTCATTTTTCTTAGCACCTAACCCTATTTAATTTCTATATTTGACAAGCACAGCAATGTACGGTCATTCCTAAAAGATATTTTAAATGCGTATTCATGGGAAGATGACTTTATAAAGCATCCATCATAATAATTGATTAGATGATCAAACTCATAATCTAATTATGCTTTACTTTACAATGACAACTGGAGTTTTACTGACATAGTGTTGAAATATTGATGGGATTAATCGCAAAATTATTATATTATCTAAATCAAACTGAAAACTAAGGCTTTGTAGATAAGTGATTAAGTTTTGAGGCTTATAAAAATTGTTTTAAATTGATTTAAAAATTATATTATCTATACAGAAATGGGTGAGTCAAAGCTTTGCTTTTCTCTTTATAATAATTACTTTAATGACCCATTATTGAGGAATTTTTGGTTAAGTTGTAATTAGATTATAATGTCAATCGGGTTAAGATTAGTTATCTCAAACTAGTGATTTAAGTTGCTTAGGAGTATCACTACCATAGTTTAGAGAACCAGTGGCCTAACCTTTTTTTGACAGTGCTGTCATAGAACAATTTCCTTACATCAGTAAGAATTAAACCACAGATGTGACGATGGGTGCACAGCAGGAAACGTCAGGTGTGAAGGAAATCTCCAGTGTGATGAATCTCCAAAGTGAAAAATATCCCAGAACCTTACCTGTGAGCCCCTGGTAAAGTGGCGGGATAAGGAGAGGGTTTGGGTTAAAGAAGCAGTTAGCATCAGAAGTATCTCTATTTAAATCCAGGGTTTTGGCATAAGAAGTAAGGTAATATAGTACTTTATTTAATAAAAGATCATTACTATTATTACTCTTTGTTTTGTTTTATCTAAGAACGTTTAAAATATTAGTCAGGGATATCATTGTGATGAGGCCATTGTTGGGATTTTTGCCCATATTCCCAGCTAGCTAGATTACCAGGAATCGCTAGGGGATAATTCCCTAAGCGAGGTGAAGTGGAAATTGGTTGACCCTGATTTTGGGGTAACTATGTTTGAAGATTTCAGGATATTCGCCTGGTAGATCCATTTGGGATCAATATGGACGAATGCTTAAGATCCCGTCAGGCAGAGTTGACAATGAAATAGGGGCATCTGATAGTAATTAACTATCTCGTGTGTCAACTGAATTGGTTGGGTTTCATCACCAACTGCTTGGGAATGTAAGTAGTAAGTTGTGAGGCGAGTGATGTCACCTGCTACTAGCAATTTGATCAGTTAGTTCATGACCTGCCTTAATGAGTAACATGTCCCATTACTTAAGCAGGTTGCTTGCCAAATATGGTTGGTTTGCTTGAATTGAGAGGAAAACATTAGGGACACGTTTTCTGACTCTTTCCAATTTTTAGGTCTTGAGGATGTCCAATGATGAAATCCTAGCCAGAATGGGGAAGACCATTGCTGTTGAGATGAGGATGGGTGATTCAATGGCATCGGCTGTCGTTTCATTGAAGAGGTGTCAAAAGAGGGTTAAGCGGCCAAATCCCACTATGAGTTTCCTTAGAATTTACTCTAATAAAAACAGTTCAAATTTATACAAGTTTTACAGTATATATTATATATGCCATTGTAGTAAACTCTGTCAGAATCCATTTGTTCTATTCTTTCTAAGAGAAATTATTCCTGTGTGCGATAATTGGGAGACTCTTTAAGGAAAAAGAGTAATGATCTGAGCGGAGATCCAGAGAAGAAGTGGAATCAAATTGGGGATTGCTGCCAACTGCGTGTCAAACCAGAGAAGCCATCAATGTGAATATATGAGAAGATTGGGTTATATGGTATGGGGAACGAATCCCTATTTAAAGACATCACAAGTATTTTAAGTGGAAATACTGTCCAAGCGTTGGGCTGTGAATTAGGACTTTCAACTATGGATAATAGCCATTATACTAATATCAACCAATTATATCAACTATCATAAAACTTAGACGAATTGTACAAAAACTAAACCTGTGCAACTAATAAGTTTATAGGGTTATTGCCTGATAATAATCAAATCTTATAAATTTTTACAAATTGGTGCTCACTACAGGGTTGTAGTTGAGTAGAAGAACTTAGAAGGATGTCATATGAAGATGTTTCCAATTATGGAAATAAGTTTTTTGAGGAAAGTAATGAGTATGAAGATAAAACGTGAAGTGGATCACGTTCATTGGCGTTTACTCAGCTCAGAAGTGGAGCTCTAAGTGAAGCGAATTGAAGATACTCAAGTGCGGGGAAAAGGACTTGCAGCCTAGATATGGAACTATCTAGTGCTGCAAGAAAACCTGTTCCACCTGACATCTACTTAAGATGAAGAGTATCAACAGGGCCAACTTGGGTTGAGATTGAGTTCACATGAAATAGTCCTAAGGAACAGCAGGATCAACTTAGGTTGAAATTGGTATCGCTTTAAATAGTCCTGAGGAGTGAGTTTTTAAATGAGGCATTGGATGAAATAGGAAGCAATCAATCAGGAGTATTGGATTGCTATAACAATGGAGATATAAAGTCAGAACAGGAAACGTTTGATCCAAGATAGTGTAGAAAATCATTTGACTTAATAACACTCAACCAATATCAGAAGTTGCGGAGAATAGTTCATCAATTTAGGAGAAATTGGATGAAACTAACGATGCCAGAATGACCTGTGTAATTAAGGATGGCCATGAAGGCCAAAAATCGTTTACTTTATAAAACAATATAGGTATTCAAATGGAACTGTTGGCTAATGGAGATCAAGCATCACTTGCTGAAATATGAGATGAAATTAGGACTATTGCACGAATAAACAGACAGGATTAAAGGACTAATATATTAAAGAGTACTTCTAGAGTTGGCAAGTGTAGCCTATACATGAAGAAACAGCGCTGCTGGTCATATAGTGAAGAAGGTCAATGCTAAAAAATTAGAAGTATTGAATCTAAGAGAAAATAGTTGCAATGTTCCCAGCGGACCTCTGAACCACTAGTTGGTTGTATCCTGAGATTATGGTCAAGTCAGTTGAGGACCACTGAACCAAATGGATGGTTAAAACTTAAGAGGATGAAGTTTTGAACCATGATAACTGATAGGTTAGTTTATACCTAGGACCCAGTTTGGATGAAGGGGAAAAGAAGGATCTCTGAATCTTTTTGTAGGTTACAAGTCCCAATGCAAAAGTAAAATATAAAAAATATATAAAAGATTGAAATATTTATTTTTATGGTACATGATTTTTGGACCTAGGAAGCGATGAGAACTCCTTATGGCTGAACTGAGGAAATTTTACAATGATGGGATCCTCAATGAGATGAATTATTGGCTGGGGTAACTTAGAGTATCAACCTATTGGTTGATAGAGAGCAACTCACTGATCTGATGGAAGGCCAACAAGAGGAGGTGCGCAAATTGCTTGAAAAGTATCAGGAAGTATTCACCCAGGATGATCACAATTTGGGATGCGTGAGAGATGTGATCCACAAGGTTTATACTGGGGAAAATTTGTTGATAAGGATGAGACCTATTCGATGGTTGAAGGCAGCCAAAGCGGTAGTGGAAAAAGAAATTAGCAAACTAATGAAGCATGGGCTTCTAGTTCTGTTGTCAAGTCCCTGGGCAAGTCTTATTCTTATTGTGAAGAAAAAGAATGGCTCTAATCAGCTGGTTATTGACTACTAAAAGCTTAATAAGATTACAAAGAAGGATTTGTATCCCCTACCAAGAATTAATGATGCGCTAGATCAATTAGTAGAAGTGAAGTATTTTACCATAATGGATATGATATCAGTATATTACAATCGATTTTCCAGGAGAGGACTAAGAAAATTTGTGCTTATTACTGAGCAGGGGCTATACCAACCGACGAGGATGCCCCAGGGTCTATGCAATGCGCCTGCAACGTTCCAAAGGGCCATGGACGCTATATTGAATGACTTGAAATTTTCATGCATCCTGGTGTATTTGTACGATATCTATGTGTTCAGTAGGACGTTTACTGATCATTTACACCACTTGGAAGAAGTATTCAAGAGACTGTCCGCGGCCAACCTGAAGATTGAGCTGAGGAAGTGTCACTTCTTCAAGAAAGAGTTTGAACATCTGGGATTCATAATCAACTCTAGTGGATTGCAGCCATAGAACGGATGGATATGCCAAAGAGTGTCCAAGAAATCCAAATGTTCCTTGGAATGGTCGGATATTACAGAAGATTTATTTAGATTTTGCTAGAATCACCAAACCCTTATTCCATCTGCTGAAGGATCCAAAGAAGGGATTCATCTGGAATGAAGAAACACAGGAATCCTTTGATGAGTTACGCCAATATCTTTTAGATTCTCTGATTTTGAAATATCTGAATTTTGATTGAGAATTTATTATACAAATCAATGCTTTGTTGATGGCAATCAGCGCCATGTTAAGTCAAGTAGATGAACTTGTGGATGAACATCTGGTGGCATATGTGAGCCGGACACTATTGGCTGCTGAGAGGAACTACACCATAACTGAGTGGGAATGCCTTGCGGTCATTTATGCCTGTAAGCAGTTTTAGGTGTACATCTACAGAATGTACTTCAAAGTGGTGACAGACCACTCCTAGTTGCGTTGGCTCAATAATTTGAGAGCACCAGAAGGATGACTGGAATGGTGGGCACTTAAGCTACAAACTTATGATTATGAGATTGTCCACCAAGTAGGGGCTTCACACCAGAATGTGGATGGCTTATCACAGTTACCAATGGTCCAGATGATATACCAGCAGGCGGATGAGTTATTCCAGAGAATGGTTAATGGAGAAATTGGGAACGAGCCCTAAGGAATCCAAGGTGCACTTTGAAAAGTGATGGAAAACACCAAGACCATGGATGGAAAAGTGTTTAAGACAATTAATGGGAAGCGGCTACTCCTGAAGCCATCAGAAAGAGAAGCTATCATTCAAGCCGTTCATAAGGTTGTCAGGCATGGAGGCCTGAGAAAAAACAACTGACCATACTCACCAGTACTAATACTGCAAGTCAATCACCTACGATATCACTGACTATCTAGCTTGTTGCATGGAGTGCCAGCTGCACAAGCCACATAAGAATACAACTGGATACTGACTGGTCCGCCCTGGATTTGCCTGGCATAAAGTGTCCATCAACATGATGGGACCGCTGATGATGAGCACAGGGGGAGTCAAGTACATAATAGTTGCTATTGACCATCTGATGATATGGGTCAAGACAAAGGTCCTGGCAAAAGTGGACGTTACCAGCACCATGAAGTTCATCCTGGATCAAGTAGTTTACCAACATGGATGCCCTCAGGTCCTGCTTAGCGACAATGGGATAAACTTCATGTCTCATGTGATCCTGTGGTTAAATGAGATAATGGGGATCTGAGGAGTTGTGTCTGTGCCCTACCAGCTGGAGAAGAATGGACTGGTAGAACAAGTGAATGGAAGTCTGGCCATGATGGTGAGGGAGTTGGTCGCAGGAAGAACTTCTGCGTGGGGAACATACCTGAGTTTATGATGTTTTCCTACAATATCAGTCATCTACGGCAATGGGAAAACGCCACTTAGTTGTTATATGGGAGGATGACCGCGTTGCCACCGATTTTATATTCAGTGGTGGAACCAACATTGGGAATGAGTGCCAAACAGTACTTGAATCGACTGATGAATATCCTAATTGAAATGCAATTGCAAGTATTAAATACTACATTGAAGAAAAGGATATGAGCAAATTTTGACGGATGATAAGAACTGACTAACCTTATCAGAATAATAAATAGGCGAAAGAGTTGCCTATTGTGATAAGCATGGTTTTGGGAGAAGAACAAGCTGAATGCATTGTGGTCAGGTCCGCTTGAGAATATCACCAAGAAGGCAATGGACGGCTACTCCATCAAGAACCTCTTGGGTGGAAGCGTAGTAAATTGAGTCTACGCTAAGTATTTGAAGCAATGGATTGATAAAAATAAAAAAAGAATTCCCAAAGGACCAATGAACCATTAAAAGGGTTATGTCCTGATTAGGTCAAGTCTGAAAAAAGGACCTCTGAACCAATCTAGATAATTAAATCCAAAAGGACCTCTGAACCATAGAAAACTGGTAGGTCTAAGAATAATTAGGATCCAGTTTGGGGAATAAAAAAAGATGGACCTCTGAACCAAAACAAGGTCAAGTTCCATGGAAAGAAGAAGAAAAAATAAAGAAGCGATAAAGATATTAGAAAAAAGATTATTAAAAACCGCATAGAAAAACTGATATATTTTATAATTTTTATTTTTTATTGATTATCCTCAATTCAGGGATGATTCTGCCTATGTCGCCTCTTGGGGAAGGGAGGATGGATTGCAGTAGAAATGAATAGCTCATTGAAATTCATTTGAGATTGAATGATAGCAAGGGCTAAACCTTCATGAAATCAAGTTCATTGAGTGGATGCAGATTCCTGTGAGAAAGCGACTAGGGGAAGGGAAATTGAGATTTGGAAGAAGCCAAATGCAAAACCCTGGAGTGGGGAGAGAAGCAACAGTATAGAAAGAGGCAGTCAGCAAATAACCTCGAGTAATCCTGATATGGTACTGGAGCTGGAAGATTAATTTTGAGCACCTGCTGATGGGCTTCATCAATAACTATGGACATATGGGCTGGCAGGAACAAGGAATATTAGATGGGGGTTGCCAAATCTTGCCCTCTACTAAAGCCATCATCAGAAGATACTGACGGGAAGCGCCAGAAATGAGATAGTCATGCAAGGAGAAAATGGCATCCTTCAAGTGACAACTACGAGCTTCTTGGAATCTGAAGCAGAAGGAGCGATGGAACCTGGGAGAGACTAGAAGCTTTGTGGCCCAGCTTCAAAGAACTTGTCCAGCAAAGCAAAGAGCATAAGCGGTGATATCTCAATCTAGGATGTTCTCAAGATCATAGGGATTCAGCGCTAGGGATAAAGCCTCAGTGACTTGGGCCCTCAATTTTGCATAGGGGAGTTCAAAATGAATGCTGTTGCCAATGGTGAGCTTGGTGGCAAAGACAGCTGGTTTGTAGTTTTGTCCAAGTCAAAAGAGGAACTAAGGAAGCAAGTACGACCTGGCAAGAAAGGATCAATCAAGAGCAAAGGGCATTATTTTTGGAGCATCCACGATGATGTTCAGTCATCTGAAAAAGGAGCCAAATTCAGGAGAGTTTCAAAATATAACTCTGAAATTAATGGCAGAGGGTGAATTAGCTGCGAGTCATTCAAAACAAGCGCTAGCCTGGTTAACAAAAGTATTAGTTACCATTTCTGGTAGTTTCACGGAAGGACTAGCCACTGGTGCCAGACTAGGCATATGAGGCCTGTAAGGACCATAGAATAGGTTCCTTCGCACAGCCTGACTCATCTTCTGGAAGAGCCAAAGATCTTAATCAGACAAACTGTTGAGTAGCTGTTGGTACTGCGACTTGGAATTCAACATATGAGCTGTATGAGAGGGGGGATGACAGACTTATATGATAGTTGAAATCATGTACTCTACAATCCATTAAGCTCCTATTCAGGGAAATTAATCTTAAAATTAATGGGATAAGCTCTCCAGAAAAGAACTAAGAATGATATGAGCCAAAAGATTATGAGAAG
>JAKSZP010012717.1:0-22471 GCA_022478985.1 Massospora cicadina
AAAATTGCTATAAAAGCATGCAAAATTGTCCTAGGATCTTCTTGTTTTGAGTTTCGTCATATTGCTGACAAAATTCACCTTCTGTAAAATCTTTGCCTCAATTTAACTAAATGACGTACCCCTAATTGGGATGTCAGCAGGCCTCTCCCTTGATAGCACTAGGTACACCCTTTTGGGCAGTCCATATGCAAGTGCTATTGTGCCAATTACACAGATTGACATATACATGTTGCCCTAGGGCGGAAAATTGATTATGTTTTTCGTTTGTTTAATGGTCCATGGGATTTTTAGACGTTAACTCTGGGTCAGTCCCAAAAGATTTTGTATACAAGTAAGTTGATCGTGTTCCTGATAATTGGGACTAATTGCCGAGATTTGATGCATAGGAATCAGCCATAATATGTGAGTGTATTCAGGATGAGCGCATTGATAAAATATTTACTGAATTGACATTGAGATATTTGGCCCAAATTGTACAATTTCAATAGGCTTTGAAGTGAGAATATAGGTGTTAGCTCAAGCATTGAAAGGGTAATTGGCCCGATCTAATGGTTACTAAAGGTTTATTTTGAGTCAACCACCAGAATATGACAACTACTTCAACCTTAGTAAGCGTTCCTCCAAAGTTAGGTGACAAAGCTAAGACCTCCTTGATCTGAAAGGTGGAGGTTAGTCATCTAGCAGTCTCAGGGTATTTATCCAAGATGGATTTCATGGGATGCACCCGCTGAAGAGGTCTAATCAGGCCAGCTACAAATTAGTCAACATTGCTAGCAGTATAAATAACTCTTAGACACCTTAGAATATGGCTGAGGTATGTTTCCTCAGGTATGGTGGTCTCATCTACTCCTCCAGCGTCCAATTGATCAGGAACCTCTATTTCCATGGGGCTCCCAATATGTAGTACCCAACAACATCATAACCCCCTCAGGTTTTTCCCCAAAGGTATTCTCAACTATTGGTAAAGTCAGGATGAAGGTAGGTGAAACTGCAGCAGGAGATTGAATAGCCTTAGGGCGTGCATTTACCAGCTTTGCTGGAGGGGAAAACACTGCAGCTATAGTGGGCTGGTGCAGGAGCATGGTATTGACTACTTTACTAGATTCCACTTTACATGAGGGCGTGGTATCCTTTTTTGAGTCGCACTGAGGAAGCATATTTTTCAGAGAAAAGACACAGGTGAGCTCACCCTCGACTGTTCAACAGGCAGTAGATCTTTAATGGTAAGAGTTAAAGTTTTCATCTCAGCTTAATTTCTTATGGCACATACATGAAGTTAAGCCACATCTAACAAAGCCTCCTTGATGTCGCAGATGTTCTTAAAGTAGCATTTCATGAAGATGATATGTCTAGCGAAAGAGGGCTGAGAAGTTAAACCAGATAACAGGGCGGAGATAACATCGTCAAGGGTGAGCATGTTGGAGGTGGACAACCTTTGTGTAGTGATGTAAAATTGTTCAACAAAGGCAATAAGCGATTCAACCTCATACAAGCTAAGGCGCATAAAGGCCTATTTTCCTGTTGTAGACTCTGCCTTGACCCTAAATTCGGCCAAAAGAGCCTCCTTCACCTCTGACCAGGTGTACCCAGGGTTTAGATTGGGTACTATCATCTCTTGTGCTAGGTGGTTTAAACAAGATAGGATGTGTCAAACTTTTTGCTTGTCTGTGGCACTATCCATAGCAGCTTCATAAACGTATAAAAAGGTAGCAATGTTCCCTTCACCAGGGGTGAACTTGTCCTTAATGGTAAGTTTGTAAGGACGCTGCTCAAGCTCCTCAAGGCGGGACAAAGCGCTTGTTAGTTTCTTTTCAAGAGCAACTAGTTTTGGTGTACAGGGATCCCCTTTAGTGAGCACCATTTTGTAGGAATCCAGCTTTTTTGTGCTCACTGGTGCTACGCCACTGGATCCCACAAAGAGTTTTTAATAAAATAAATAAAAAGCGATGCTATGAAATGTAAAAATTTTATATTTTTTGTAGGAATACAGCTTAATTATGCTTTCTGGGGCTACGCCGCTAAATCCCACAAAAGATTTTAATAAAACAAATAAAATGCGCTACTATAAAATGTGGAATTTTATATTTTTATTAGGAGCGTGGGGAATTTAAAAGGAAAGCAATCCATCTAAATAAATGACCAAACAGTATAAAAACTGTTTTGAGGGTCAGGGGGAATTAGAGGATAGTTTTGGAATAGCTTAGATGCTTCCAAATTAGGTAATATGATAGGTGCTCCTATCAGATCTTAGGAAAATTGAGTTACTTTTTGGGAAACCAATAGTTGGGGTTTTGGGGAAGAACATACCCATGCAGTAAGGTTTTTATGTAATTCAACCAATCACTGATAGATAAAGTATTTTCACCTTGGGGATCTACACATTCCTATAAAAGGGGGGTCCCTATGTAGGTGCTTTGAGGGCTTGGTGATGGTGGGGGGAGTACCTTCCACTGGTTGCCCCAAAATTCATCATGTGGTTAAAGTAATCTGACCATTCGATTTTACATTTGGTGCCCATGAAGGTGTCAAAATGGTGTTACCCCAATTAATGGGTTCCATTGAAGATCAGCCAAATTCTTTTGAATGATATCCTTGATATTGTTGGTATCATTATAAATAAAATCGTATTGGGGTCATTGGAAACTTGTAAATAGATAACATTTCCTCATTTCAGCTGAATTCAACCCAAGACATTCTTTCTCTGCAGCTGAGAGGGCAGATGTCTGACACTTGTATAAGGCCAGTGATGCAAAGTGCTTTTGTGGTTCCCCATTTTGGAGGTTGCTTTCCAAACAGTAAAGTGCACCCTGATGTCCACGTCTGTTCTTCGCCATGTGGATCCTTTAAAAGAGTTCATTGTGTCTACTGATGCTTCCAACTTTGCCCCAGTGGCTGCCTTGTTACAAATATGTGGAGATGGTATAGAGCATCCGTTAGGATATTTTTCTAGAAAAATGTCTTTGCCTGAGTTAAATTACGTCGTTTATGACAAAGAGTTACTAGCAGTGGTGAAAGTGCTGACTTATTGGCATCACCACTTGCATGGATCTTTCCAACCTTTCAGTGTACGTACAGATCACTGTGCCTTACTGTACTACCGCTCTCCTCATGTCCTAACCCCACGGCAGACCCATTGGCATGAGACCCTTTCTCATTTTGCATTTTCTTATGAGTTCACCAAGGTCATCGAGTATGGTTTGGCATATGCTTTGAGCTGCAACCTTACATTAGCTCCTGATCCAAAGGAGGTAGAGTTTCATAACGCCCAATTGATGATTCCACCGGGCAAGATTATATCTCAACTTCCCTCTTCCACGTCCAACACGCTTGCGCTTGCACCTCTGGAAAATGTAGAGGAATACAGTATGTTCAGAAAGGTAATCCTTTCTAAGCAATAGTGGCTGAATATACTATGGTATTTTTAAGAGCGCACTGAATCATGAGGATCTAATCAGGGATTATCACTTAAAGAATGAGATGATGTGGTTTCAGGGGCGCCTATGGGTTCCTGCTGAACCACTTCGCCTGGAAATCATCTGGGAGCATCATGATGGAATCATCATTGGTCATCCTGGGAAGGCAAAGACCTTGGAGTTAATTTGACTCACCTACAATTGGAAAGTCTTGCCTTCTCAGGTGGGACGAAATTTTAAAGAGTGTCTGATCTGCAATCAAATCATTAAATCGTCAACCTTTATTCGGTTTGTTGGTACCAGTCCAAAAGGCTGAAGGGCCCTGGACTTCCCTATTGGTGGATTTCATTGTGGAATTACCTGTTTCTGTTGGTTATGATGCCATCATTGTGGTGATGGACCGTTTTACAAAGTTCGCCCACTATAATCCTTGCAGAACAACAACAACCTCAACTGAGATGGCTTATCTCTTCGTCACTCATGTGTTTGCGCTTCATGGGGTCCCCAAGAAATTATTAGTGATTAGGGGCCCCAGTTTACCTGTCTTTTGGGAAGAGTTGTGTAAGACTCTTCAGATTCACCCCTGCCGTTCAACCGCCTATCACCCCCAATCAGATGGGCAGACTGAATGAGTGAACCAGTGCTTGGAACTGTTTCTGTGGGGTTACATCGCCGCGGATCATTCAGATTGGGTTTCTCGCCTTCCTATGGCCCAGTTTAGTTACAACAACACTTTGCATTCTTCATTCAGTTGTTCCCGTTTTTTGCCAACCTTGGTTTTAACACCGCCTTTAACATGGAGCCTAGCTGTGGATCTAAAGTTGAAGCGTGGCGGACTTTGCCAAGACTAAAGAAAGTACACCAGGGGGTTTTCTCGAGTTTGGAGGCAGTAAATGCAGGTATATAATGAGAACGCTGATGGTAAGCACGAGTGGGTCCAGCATACAAAGAAGGGGATCTCATGATGCTTGATGCCCAAAACATCCCTATCAAGCAGCCATGCAAGAAGCTTAGATTAAAGAGGATTGGCTCTTACCGCGTGGTTAGAAAGGTGGGCCACGCCCCATACCAGTTGGATCTTCCCTCTTCGTTTTGGATCTTTTCTGTCTTTCATGAGAGCAAATTGACGTTATTTGCGGGCCCCCCACCAGAGTATCCTGAGGCTTATCTTGTAGATGGGGTGCCATAGTGGGAAGTGGAGGAAATAGTAGCCTCCCGCAGAATAAATAGAAGACTTGAGTACCTTGTATCTTGGAAGGGAATTGATGCAGTGGAGAATAGTTGGGTACCAGCACACAACAGTGCACATTCCCAAGACCTGATCGAAGCTTTCCACAAGAGTTTCACCCAGGCCTCCAGATCTTAACCAAAGAAAACCATTGCTGCAATGAAGATGGCCCCAGCCCATAAGAACTTTTCCCTGGTGCAAGCCCCTGGAGGGGGAATTGAGCCCTGAAAGGAGGAAAGGGTAATGTCATGGTTGGAAAATGACACCATACTTGGGACCAACGTGAGAGACAAAGCTGCATGTAGGGAGGCCAAGAAGGTGAAGTTGGCAGGCCCTCCTGACCTCAAGCATACCATAGACCAACGCTGGGTGAAGGCAAAATATGCCCAGGTTGGTCCTATGGATGCAAGCAAAATTCAGCCCTGTATGAGAGCAGTAGTGTTAAAATGAATTAACTATGTAGTAGATGAAAACAGTTTGCGTCAGTTTTTAGGAGGATGGGGTCTCAAAATCCATTCAATTTTTGAAGTTTCAAGCTCAGGTCAGCCACTCCTACAATCAATTACCCAAGTTCAGTTGATTACCCAGTATAGCGTATTGCCCAATGGAAGCGTGCGTCTATTTGTGCACCTTGGCTTAGACCCTCTTCGCTCATATCTTTGTTTTTCCAGACGCCCTTAGAATCTTGTGTCAAAACCAATTTCTCCCATTGTTCGGCTTCTCCCTATCAATAAACCCTTTGTTAAGTACACCGTTTCCCATATTTTATGTTATCTTGGACGTTCCTGTGTGCAAACCTCTTTGCAGAGGTCTCGCATTACACTAACCTTATAATTTTATCTATGATTAAACTATCCGCCTGTGCACCGTTGTGCTTCCCAGGTTCCCTCCAACTTAGGACGCCTATAACCTACTATACCTTGCACCGTGTTACTTATGTTTGGTTATTCACTCTAATGATAACACTAATCTACCTAAATTATTATTGCTTAAGCACCCTCTTCAGGGCTTTAGTAACGTTTTTACTATCGACTAGTTCCCTGGCGTTGGCCCTGTTCACCAAGCACTACCACGCTGGGAACAGGAGAGTTATAGACACTCTCCCTACAGTGAGTTACCACCCAAAGCAACAGCTGAAATACCAAGTATACAATCATCTGTATTGTAGGATGCAGAGAGAATAAGGCAATTGCAATTTCTAATCAATTATTTTAAAAATTGGAATACATAATCACTAAAAGCCCTGCAAACAACTTAGTTCACAAGTAAAAATGGATTTCTCTTATAGTTTTTACTTAACAAACTAAGGGAGTTTAAGGGAAAGAGGCCAACAGCAGAACCTGTTGAGGACTGATGCCTTATAAGCTCACTGAATAGGGAATAAGAAACAGGTACATCACTGTCAGGAATATCTTCTCAATTTGGTGATGGAGGATCTACCTCCTAAATTGTTACCAAGATCAAATCAGATCTGACTGCTCAGCTGGGTTGGTATCAAAATCCTGTGCAAAAACCATTATTCTGCCACAATTGTGCTTGGTGTAATAAATACATCTCCTCTGGTGGACAGTAGGTTGCGCCCACAGCCAGCCCAGGTATGGGCGGTCCCATTGCATAGTAAAAGGGTTTACCACGCCTGAACCTGTTGTGAATGAGCTCACCCTTGCCAGCAATGGAGAAGGATGGAGGATGGGGATCTCTGATCTTAAGGGTAGTCCTAATATTCCCATTCCGTTTAATGTCACCTTATCCTTGAGTGCAAGACATAAAACTGGCGGGTAACTTTCCAGCGTAATGGGGAGCTGCAACCTTCCTTTTGGTGATGGCCTCTGGCCACTTCTACCTCCCATCATACTTCCAGATTTTTCCCATCAACTCTAGAGTAGTGAGTGGAGGAGTGGAGGGGTAACCTTCAGATTTTAGGCTGTTATGCACAGCTCATCAACAACATGATGTAGATCACCCTGGTTGATGACTTGAGACCGCTCTCTTTGGTACCCTCTAGTTTATAATGGGTATGCCTCAAGTCAAGGCTCAGGGGTACTCCCCAAGACTTACAATGACTACATAAAGATCCACAAAAGACATAATAAAAATTTTAATAAATTTTACGGATTCTGATACACCTATAATTTTGGCACTCGCTTCCAGTAGTATGTTACTATCTGTTACATTAGTGCCTGCAATGGTTCATCAATGTAATTTTAAGTAGTACTCTGACTAGTTATCATGTAGCAATATCTAGATAGATAAGTAATAGCCATAACAGAAAGGGTATTTAGCTAGGTTTCTTGAACCGTTGACCTATAAACTGTAAGTACCATTGTTTAAAACTACTTTTACATTAAAAGATAGAAACTTGGTTAATTAATGGACTAAAAATTATTTTTTATAATATAAGAGGAGGCTAAATGTGTTGTTTTATCTCACCAACACTATTTAACTTAGAAGAGGGTTGTAAGTCCTAGAAGGCACCCCCTGCATCTCAATAGGGAGGAAAATAACTTTAGAACCATGAAGAGGTCCAAAATGACTTCTTGCTCCCTCATCAACCAGGGTGATCTAGCCCATGTTGTTGATGGGAGGTGGGTGAAATCCTACTGTAACAACCGTAATGATCCCAATTCTGGTTGCCATGAAATAAAAGATGCTTTAGTGCACTGAAAGTGCCAAAACAGACAACGTTGTGTAGGTAGGGGGTTTGGTGCACCGCCAGTGCCAAAATAACTTCTTGAGTTAGTTAGCAAAACTGATTTTTGGTTGGTCTGACTCAGCCACACGAAAACTCCTCAAAGTCAGATGCTCATAAAAGATAACTAGGTAAGTGAGGTATGCAAACATGAAACAACCTTTATTTTCATTCACAACTAAAAAGGAGCCTGCCAAACAGAGCTTGTCTGGGGAGCAACTAACAATGCTCCCCAAAGCGAGAAAGCAAGGGGTAAAATTCCAAAGTGAGCTCATAATTGGCATGGCAACCTTTTTACAGTGCCATTGAGGGCCTCACCTGAACCATTGATTGGGATATATGGATTAATTAATAATCCAGGTGTCAGAATTTGAGATAATGATTGATCGAATTCCCCACTTCCAAATCAGGCCAGACTGAATTGGTTTAATGAACCTACCCAAGGTAAATTGGCTTTTAGGAACCCCCTCCCCAATTCCTGAGTCGCGCGAAGCAGTGTTTCCACCAATTTGGTCAGTTTGACGACACATTCCATTGAGGATGCCCACAAGGAGGCCATTCCTGAAGATCAGTAAAGATCCTGAATGGATGAGGTCTCAATGATCCCTGAGGCACCGAGTCCCAAACAAACCCTATAAATATTGAATCCTTCTAAGCCTAATAAATTATTTAATAACTTACATATTTTTCCACTTCCTTCTTGACCTTTTCTGCGAATTAGCAGCTTTGAGCACCTTTGGACCTCAGTGCCAGTCTAGAGAACTGTAGCGATGACAATAGTGGAGCTCACTATAGGAGACTCTGAGCTGTCCCAAGTGAAAACGTCTATCACGATAGGAAAATACTAGCAGCCTAGAAGACCAATCCGCTGGTCAGTCAAGAAGCATTGCCCAATGGGTTAGTACCTCGATGCATGAAATACCAGCCGCTCAACCTGAAATATTAGAGTTTCAAGCTGATTTCCAGTTCACTCTGCCTTCTATTGATGGAAGTCAGTATCAAATTCACTATGAAAACCCTAACAATGTTATCCAACAACTGATAAATGGCATCTACTCTGCGGGTGCCCACACTAGTCATACTCATGCCTCCACCATTCCCTCTACCATGCAGGACCTCTACGGCTCAGTCAGGATGCTGCCAGCAGAACTCACGTTGGGCCCCAGACATTTCCTCCGCCATTTTGTTCTACAGAAATCCATCACCTACTCCAACTGGTTGGGTTGCACCATCAAGAAGTCTCATGACAACTGGGCTCACCCAGGCCCTACACACCAACCTCGTCAATTTTTATAATGCAGCCTCATCCTTTGTTCATGACAACCGCGAGGCCATAATTGATAATTGATGGCTGATTAATGAAGTCTGAAATCAGGTAATGGTGTTAGATAGCGGGATCTTTGGTTACCTTGAGGATGAGCTGCGTCAGAACGTCCAACACCTCAAAACAACTTGGAATCAACGCCTCCTTAAAGTTGAGGATCTGGTACAGACCCTACAACAACACTTTTGGGAGCTGGCCTCTCGCGACTACCCATCTAGGGGTGAAGTGCCTTGGGGGCCTGAAGGCCCTGTGGGGCGTGAGGGGCCTAAAGAGCCAGAGGGTCCCCATGGACCCCATGGACCCCCAGGTCCCTCAGCTCCCACCGCTGCTGGCTTTGAGGACACCTGTCAGAAGGATGTGATGACAGCCTTGGCTGTTTTATGTGCACAAATTAAGAATGTGCCTGAAGGATGTAGACTTTGAACGGATGGAGTCCCTCTTGACCCTAGGGTCTCCTTAGATGCCCTGTTGGATGAAATGGGCAACCTAAGTATTTTTGCCGAGCTTACTGATGCTCGCATCTCTCAGCTGGAGCAAACTTGTTGAGGATTTGAGACCCGCCTGACAACCCTCAAAGACCAGTTTCACCACCAGAATGCCGACTTATAATCTTTAAAAGAGCAAATCGCAGATAAAGCTTCTGTTTCCTCCCTCAACCAAAATTGGGATGATATCCAAGAGGAACTTGAGGGCCTATGACGCTAGCTAGACCAGCAGGGCCCCCGCAACTATGTGGAAACTGAGATCTCGGAGCCAGCACTTATCCCTGGTGATAACACCCTCTTCACTCCTCTGGTAACATACTTTAAACCTAGTTTTAAAGAAATGTTCTTTCCTGGCCAAGAGAGCATTGCATCCTTCCTGTATGCTTATGAGAGCTTCATGAAGGAGGCCACCAATTGGCAGAAGGTAAAGCATATCTACTCCTGCCTAGATAACATTGCCCAGGAGATAATGACCCCTCATTTGATGTAGTGCACAACTTGGGATCAGGTCCGCACAGATTTAATCCAAGAGTTTGGCAGCAACCAAATCCTAGTCAACCAAAAACAGGCTTTCATGGATATCTGACTAAACAAAGGAGAAAGCCCCACAGATTTCGCCTGCCACTTTTATTCCCAATATCAACCCTTGGTCACCACAAATTGTTTTACCCTGGACAACACTATTACCGCTGTCATTTCTGCATTGGAATCTTATCCTGAGGTCCAAATGCATATTATTGGCCAGAATATTGGGTTTACCTGCATCTGAGAAATCAAGGAGGCCCTTAATGAGATCCCTACGTCGACTTTACACTTTAAGACTACCTCCACAGGCCCCTCTAACCGTCCTAGAGTCCATGTGGTCAAAAACCAGAAAAATCCTCAATCCAGATGCACTTACTATAATGGTTCCAGACACAGCGCAAAGAACTACTGGAAACAACTTTCCGAGGAGGCGGGAAAAGGGCAGTCAGCATGAAGGATGAGGCGCTTCATGCTAACAACCCTACCCAGCCTCAAGAATCCTCCGCAACTTTTAATGAACTAGGAGCTATAGCATCTGGAGAAGCAGTTTCAGTATCTAATGACAATAAAGAAATTGATAATTCTTAGTCTTCTTCTGATGATACTCCCATGTTCCTCACCCTGCCGCCCCAATTTGGAAGTCTGGTCACCTGGGTCGCAGTTCGAGTTTACAAAATACCAGTCCATGCCATAGTCAACAGTGGCTCCCCTGTGAATGTCATATCCTCCAAGTTGATGAAACGCATCAAATCGCTCCCAATGTGCCACACTATATGGAGTATGTCATGGCTGACCCCCAGTGCACCCAATTTATAGGGGCTTATTCTTTTTACTGATATAATTTTGGAAGCACACTGTAGACACGTCTGCTGTCGCTCTAGATAACCCTAGCTATGATCTGCTCCTTTCGACTCAGTTTCTTTGAGATTACTTGGCAGTGCTCCATTACAATGGTGGCTTTCTATACTTACTTGGGCATCATATCCCGCTTATCTTTAAAATCCCCTGTGATTCCAAGACCGAGGTTAAATCCCAGGCTTGTCTGCTAGAGAGTGAAATCTGAATCAATCAGTTAAAATATCACATTAGGGGTTAATGAGTCTGACTGCCCCCTCCTGCTGTTGATGGGTGTTAACTTTTGGCAGATATGACTTATTTCTGCTGAATGAGTTGCACAGGGTTTAGCCCACTGAGCAACGGCCAAATGATATGGAGATCGTTGGTCCCTAAAATAAGCTTAATAAAACTTATATAAAAGATAAGGCAAAAGCCTCAGTTTCTCTAATTTTATCTTATATGATCTAACCACAGACTCTCTCTGCTTATGCTCTCTACTCACTCCTGTTCACTACTTCCTTCTTCCTCTTCCTTCCTTCTTATAAAAAGCTCCTCCACTTCTCTCTCTCACTCTACCCTTAACCCTTGGTATTCCTCAACGGATTTGATATATTTTGCTTAGTCAATCTTAATTCTCTATCAATGTAGAATTCATTCAATTATTGAGGCTTCAACAGAAATTCCTCAATTACTAAACCCTAAATGATTTGATCGATTCACCTTGCATTGCTCTAGCCTATTACTTGCCATTGGAGCTCACTTCGCCTCTAATTTATGATTCACTGGGACATTAGCTTATCGCCCAGTCATATAGAAATCTCGACATTACCCCCCCCTTTGACTGGACAATAAGCGCCTATTGCTTGTAGGGTCAAAGGAACTCGTGTGACTCAGTTGATTATCCAACTACCCGCGGGTTCCTTAATGGTGTAGGCATCAGCCCCGGTCTTCTCAATGATCTCAAATGGTCCACTTCATATTCTGGCAAGCTTGTTCATTCTTCCAAACCCGTGTTGGTCATGAAACGGGACTAATTCCCCTACCCCAAACTGCGGAAGACTGCTGCGTCTACATTGACCAGCCACATGATCCTGAATCTTCTTGGCAAGACTGGTGGTTTATGCCTTGGTTTGGAGCTTAATCAGTGTATTTGTCAAGGTAGACAAATAGTGGTGGGGCTCAACTCCGCCAGTATCCTCTACACAGGAGTAAAGCAATGCAGGTAGCGCTGGATGTTGTCCATAGAGCAATTGGAATGGACTCCTACCAGTTGCTGAGTGGTAGCTGATATTGTACACGAAGACAGCGGTGGATAAAAGGGTACTCCAGTCTGACAGCCGCTCATTTACAAGCTTTCGTAGAATATTTACTGAGGTCCAATTGACCCGTTCCAACATACCGTTAGATTCAGGGTGGTAGGGGTTAGTTAAGAACCCGCGGATTGCCATGAGCTCATTCAACTTTGCCAATATATGTGATGTGAAATTGGTTCTGTTCTCCATTAGGATAAATTGCGGACAACCATGGCGCTGTATGATGCACTCTAGGATGAACTTGGCGGTAGTGACAGCCCCCAAATCCTTGATATCCCTTGCTTCCACCCATCTGGTAAAATGATTGATGGCTACTATTATATATTTGAAGCGGTTTGCTCCAGTCAGCAGAGGCCCCACCACATCTAACAAATCTGTATGCCATGCGAACTGAGGCTTGACTAGCTGGTAGGTGGTCTTCCAGTGGAATGGTTTCTCCACTTGGCACTGATGGCAACAACCAACCATCTCAAGCAGATCATATTGCATACTCTCCCAATAGTAGCGGGGTCACAAGAACTCCAGTGTTTTTTTCAACCCTCCATGACCTACCACTTTATAGGCATCCATAGTAATTGCAGGCTGGGAAGAGGGTTTTGGAAAACTCAGTGTTGATTTCCCCATCCGCTTATATATTTCCCCATTGCGCAAGAAAATATCCTGCTTAAGCCCATATAACACTTTGATCACTGGCAGAGGCTCATCTTGATATTTTCCCAAAATCATCTTTTCGTACATTATGTCAGCCACATCCACTGTAATGGCGACCGTGGGTAATTGGGAAAGACAGTCCACATTATGATGCTTCACCCCAGGTCAATGCATGATCTCAAAATCATACGCTTAGAGCTTCAAAGCCCATCATGCGAGCCGCCCTTCAGGTTCCCAAAATTTCTGTAGCCAGCGCAAGGAGGCATGATCTGTTACCACTTTGAATTCCGCCCCATGGAGGTAGACTTGGAATTGTTTATACGCATAGATTACCGCTAAACACTCCCACTCAGTCGCGTAATTCCATTCAGGGCCAGTTACGCTGCAGCTGCAATATGCAATGGGGTGCTCCACACCGTCATCATTTTTTTGGGATAACACAGCCCCTACAGCGGAAAGCGAAGCATCCATTTGTACAATAAACTCTTTTTCAAATTGGGGTATTACAAAACAGGTGCACTAGCCAACGCGGTTTGTAATACATCAAAGCAGTTTGACATCGATCTGTCCAGTGAAATGCAGCTTTTTTTAAGTAGCTCAAAGAGTAGAGCCCTGATACAGCTGAAGTTGGGAATGAACCGCCGGTAGTAACCAACCATCCCCAAAAACACCTGGATATCCTGCTTGTTGCTTGGCCAAGTCATCTTGCAGATGGCTTCCACCTTGGCCAGCTGAGGACTAAGCCCTTTGGAGTCTACCACAAAGCCAAGATATTCCAACTTTTCCTTAAAAAAGTGGCACTTTTGGGGCTTAATCTTGATATTAGCATCAGCCAGGCGGCGGAATACTTGCTCCAGGTGTCCAAGGTGCTCCGTGAATGTCCGCAAAAACACGTTGATATTGTCAAGGTAGACAAGAACGCAAGACAGCTTTAGGTCACCCAAAAAGGTGTCCATAGCCTGCTGGAACGTAGCGGGGGCATTGCACAAACCCTATGGCATATGTGTAGGCTGAAACAGTCCTTTTGAGGTGATGATTGCACACTTTTCTTGTTCCGCTGCTGGCAATTCAATCTGTCAGTACCCCGATATCAAGTCCATAGCAGAGAAATACTTGGCCCCACCTAACCAATCTAGAGCATCATCAATTTGTGGAAGCAGGTACAAATTTTTTTGTAATGTTGTTAAGCTTCCATATTAATTACTACTTGATTGGAGCCAACTTTCTTTTTAACAATTAGCACTGGAGATGCCCAAGGAATCTTTGACGGCTCCAACATTCCCTGTTCCACAAGTGTCTATTTCTGCAGATACAACATCTTCTGCCATCTTTGAGCATTGGATAGGTCGTGACCTGATAGGGGGTGGTCTTACGTGTCCATCTGATGCATGACCCCACGAGTGCAGCCCAAGTCATGATCATCAGTTGCAAAAATGTTGTGATACTTCTCAAACAGATCCATCACACTGTCCTTCTGATCCTCTGATAGACCAGTTAGCGCCTCCCATGGAACCACCATCATTACGCCAAAGGTGGTATGTCAAGGCAAGCCAAGATCTTCCCAAGAACCAAAGTTGTGTACCTGGTGGACCTCATCAATAGGGATCAGGTGCAGGTAAGCCACCACTTGGTGCCGCTGAGCCTTCATCACCTCCTTCTGCAGATTCGCTACCAACACCTTTGCTTCCCCCTGCCCTGGTAACATTAACCCAGGAGCCACATGAGGTACGAGCCACAAATAGTTGATAGGGCCCCACAACCTCTCCATACAGACCTCCCAATATATCAGTTTCTAGTTCTGTCAAAATTATGACCTGGTGCCCAGAAGGGATAGTCAAAGCATGAGCGGTTCATAGTGGAATCCCTTTGTAATAATAAATCTGGTTTAGAAGCGTTCAAGTATTCTGTTTCATCCACCAATATTTCACAGAATCACACTATCGCTATAGGCAAGATTAATTTGACCAGAGCAGATGGGGTCATCTGGAACTCCACTGGAAGTAAAATAGATGGGGATCCGTTGTCCCAGAATTTTGATGGTTTCGTCCGCCATATTAACCACAGCTCCAAAGTGCCACATAAAATGCAGCACTGATCAACATGACATTGTGATCATTAGGCAACACCACCGCTGGAGCAGATGCGCCAGCCGACCCAAACCTCAAAGGCAAGGAGCTATATACACCTTCTTACACAGTATTCTGTGCCCCTGCAGTCCCATACACTACTTGGTGGTCTACAACTGGCTTCAGTGGAAGCTAAGCCACAAGCTTAGTGGATGCTAAATTGACAGAGCGCCTGTATCAATGATCGCTCAAATTTTGGTATTCTGTATGATTATTTACAATATGTGCATTCTGAATAAGAAGAACCTTTGGTGTTCGTTACATAAACATTAAAAGGCGTTTGATTATCCAGAAAAAAGATCATACTGGCCCCAACATGAGGATACTCTTGGGCAATCTTTAATACAGGAATTGCCACCTCCACCCCCTTCAAAGCGGTGACATATGCGGAGGGTTCACTGTTGACTGTACCATTCCGCTCAAGGATTTTCAGGCTTACAGCTTATGTACATCTTGGCGGAACCCCATGTCTGCGTTATTGGGGTCTCTTCCCCGGCTGGAGGACAAGAGATGGTAAGGGATCTGTTGATATAGTAAATCCTAACTTTTCTTTCTCGTTGCAATCACTTTTGCAACCTATTCAATTCAAGACTGAATCTAGTTTGATAGTCTCACAGAGGAGATTAGTCTGCGCCCATGTCAAGGAGAAGTTGGGCAAGTAAGGTAAGAGGAGCAGGTGGAAGGCCTGCGGCCTCCAACGTTTGAAAACGCGCCAGAGAAACCGGCGGAATTGACAAAAATTTTAAAAAACTGGTGGTCACTATTTCCCCGGAGATACTCACATGGCAAGCATGATGCAACCAGTACATCAACACGCCACACTCCCAGCCACTTTCGTTGGTGGAATTCAGAGTCCGCGTGTTTCTGGACATCCAACAAACGGCCTTATGGGAAAAATTTTGTGAAGATGTGCACACAATTTTCCTGACTGCAGTGTATGTCGCACCTCACTCCATGTCACGCGGTTGGCTGGACCTAGGTTTCAAAAGCAAAGAGGCAGCAGATGAGGCTGCAGCGGTGCACGTAGTGGTCGACTCCCCCAAAGGGCAATGGGTCATCGAAACAAAACGCACCAGATGGACAAAATCAAACCAAATTTTCCTCACGTTTGACTTTTTGCCTACTATAGTAAAACATGACATTTTGAAACAACACCTGAAAGATGGTCTCGCTGTATATGGTGAAATACAATTTTTTGAAATGCAACGCTTCACGCTGATGCCCCACCTGTGCACTGGCAAAGCCATCGCAGTCCTGACCCCAACCGAGGAGATTGTGAAGGACCTAACCCATATCCTGCACTCCACTTTTATTGATATCACAGGGCATACCACCCACCCATTCCAGGTACCGTGGACAGCGCGCCCCCATTTGCACCCACTGTGACGCATTCAGCCATAAGGTGCACGCATGCCCCACCAAGGAGGGCGTCACATTCCAAGAGCACCCCTTGGTGGCCATGGCCAGCGGAGAGGCACACTACAAACCAACTGCAAGCACCAAAGAGGCTTTCCCGAGGGGAGCACAAGGCTGCTACCTTCTGGTAAAGCCTATCTCCCCACAAGAGCGGAAGAAGGCCAAGCAGGCCCACAGGACCGCGGCCAAGGAAGCAGCTAAAGCCGCCACCGCTATCCCACACTCACAACGCCAGGAGGACATGGAAACCTTTGCAGTGGAAGCAACTTGGGAATCCATCAACCAATCAGATTGAGAAAGCCCATGCCAAGCGGGCCACCCAATCTGAGGATCTGATGGGGGATTCGACCTCACCCAATCATTGCACCCAAGCTCTGGTTAAAACTGACTTGGGACCTATCCCAACTGAAATATTTTTTTGACCCGCTCAATGGTGCACTGAACTCATCCACACCACAAAAAATTCATCCGATGTCGGGAAAACAAAAAGTGAAGGCTAAAGCCAATGCAACTCTTTCTGCAAAAATTAACAAAAACCCTGATAGCATTGCTGCTAACACCCACGCTGCTGTGAAGGCCCGTGGGGATCTAGAGGAGGCTGGTGGGCCTGGGTGCCCACCCCCTTGCACCTAAGGTGTGATGGGGGAAACCTTTACTTTAGGGACGTTGAACATCGCTGGACTCAAGGCCTCCCCATCCCAGACTAGTAAACTGAGTTTTTTACAACACAATTTACCCGTGGATATCCTGGCTATCCAGGAGTCCCACAGTCCACGAGGTTTTGAGGAAGCTTGGAAAACAATGCTCCTCCCATCCCTATCATTTTGGTCAAAGCACTGTGGGGTGCTAATTCAGAAAAATAATATTTCAAATTTTTATCTTCAGAAAAATTCCTAAATGACCAAGTTCTTGTTGTCACTTTCTCGTGGGCTGACATAGCGCATGCAATCATCAACATCTACACCCCAAACAGTGCATGTGAGCATCGGGAAATTTTCTTGTCAGTCAAATCCCTCCTGCTACCCCCAAATTTTTTCCTAGTCGGTGACATGAACTGTTGGCTAAACACACTAATGGACCGGTGGCCTTCCTCACCCCACGCCCCCCAGGGTCACATAGAACTGCGCATTCTAAAGGCCACCCTCAGGTTAATGGATGCGCTGCCATGACATGCCCCACTGCTCGAAAACATGACGTGTCCCATGTCCACAACGGCTAACTAAGGTCCATGACCCGCATTGACCTTATCCTAACACTGGCAAAATTCCAACCCTGCATCTCCCACTTCAAAACAACAAAAATGGAATTCTCCAACCATCGACTGGTCTCACTAACCTACCACCTATCTGTCACAGCTGCTAAGGCCCCACATTGGTGCAAAATCCGCCCCTCTGAGCTCATGTCGCCAGGATTTTCCACGTGGGTGGAAGCGGCAACTTTGGCAAAAAAGTTTGTTGCACCATTTTGCGCGGACCCCATTTCCACATGGGCAACTTTCAAAGATGACACCATCTGCCGCTCTCACCATCTCTCCTCCAGATGCTCACAAGCCACATCGGCAGTCATTTCATGCGCTCTGGCAGAGTTGGCACACCTGGAGTCCAACATCCCAGCTACAGGATACAGCTCTGCATGGGGCCAGAAGTGGGCGGAGGCAGCTGCCCACCTCAACGCACTCGAAAGGCAACACAAACATTGGGTTTGTGTTCAGTACAGGGCCACAAGCATCACAAAAGGCGACAAGTGCACCGCACATTTCTTTAAAAAAAATTTCGCACCACACCAGAGCGTGGCCTGCACACAGGTGCGAAGATCGGATGATTCCATTGTGGATATGCCAGCCAAAGTGGCGATCAAAACATAAAAGTATTACTCTGATTTGTACCAATCCGATCCAATTCAGCTGGCTGAAGTGGCAGAATTTCTTGACTGAGACCACATCTGCACCATTTTCCAATACCCAGAAATAATGAATTTAATTACTCTGAACGAATTATGGACAGCCATTTGCGGTGCGCCAAACCAAAAATGCCCAGGCCCAGATGGTATTCCATATGAGTTCTATAAAAAGTATTTCAAATATATATCCCTATTGCTGCTCGCCTCACTTAACCAAAGTCTGTTGGAAATGCGCCTCCTACCAGGAGGACATGAGGCCTTTACTGTCACACTCTTCAAGAAAGGGGATATTCTAGACTTAGCCAACTGGCGCCCATTTCTCTAACAAACACAGACACCAAAATTTTAACAAAGATCATGGCTAACCATTTAGGGACTGTAGCATCTACCACCATCTCCCCAGAACAATTTGGTTTCATACCCAGAAGGTTGATTTGGGATAACGTGCACTCTGTGGCTAATGTATGTCAATCCACAGCCTCTGGGCACTTGTATTCTTGGACCAACAAAAGGCCTATGATAGAGTAAACTGGGAATACCTCAGGGCCTGCCTATATCAGTTCCGCTTACCCCCTCACTTCATCAACTGGGTAATGCTGCTCACGGAATCTGCAACAATGGCAGTACGTGGCCCTGGCTTCCTAATGGAAGTAGTCCGCCCTCAAAGGGGCTTGCGACTAGGGGACCCACTCAGCCCACTCTTATACAACTTCAGCCTTGACCCACTACTGCGAAATGTGAATGCCCAACTCACTAAGGTCCATGTGCCAGGCCAAGCCCCAGTCAAGATAATGGCGTTTGCAGATGATTGTGTGGTTGGGGTGTCTAGTAATCAAGATGCACGCGCGCTTGAAGCTCTTATCCAGGAATATTCCCGGGTAAGCAATGCGGCACTGAACGCCTCTAAAACCGAAATCATCCTCCTTGGTCAGTTTCAGAACTGCTGGGCCCCAGCAATTAGTTCCCAACCCGGCCCATCTGCTCGCCCACGTCCACGCCTTACTAACTCAACACACACCGCTCCACTGGCGCTCCCCTTCGTGCCACGTCCTACCATAGGACTGGTGCGCCATCTGGGCATGTGGATGGAGGCAGGCGGATATGCGTCAGCAGTAATGGAGTGTCGTATACTGGACAACATGACGAAGCAAATCGCCTCTCTCAGAGCCCACCCTACTACCCTCACTGGCAGGGTTGTTCTTGCCAACTCTATGCTCCTATCCAAAGTCTGGTTCGGAGCCCACGCCATCCCCTTCTCCCCAAGCTTCTTCAAATCCCTGTATGCTTTGCTGCAAGGATGGCTTTGGTCAGGCCACCCTCCACCAGTACGGCTAGAGGTCATGTTTGGCCCTCATCATCATGGTGGCATGGGCCTGCTTGACTTCAAAGCCCATGCCGCCAAGATCCTGGGCACCTGGATCGCGGCCGTCACCGCTCCTACACTCCCATCCCAACACTGGTCCCACGCGGCCCGCTCCAACTTCTCCTGATCCTTGGGCCTCAATAATCCATCAAACCCCCACTCCCTGATGAAATACCTCGCATCACACACATCGGCCACAGGTCCTCACGGGACTAAAACCCACTACAAACGAATCCTACTCTCCATGCGAAGCGCAGAGTAAGAATTCGTATTAGCAGACATACAACCTGAAGAGGCCGCCCCTCTCCTCAGTTCACACAAGAGGTACAGGGTCTACCCATCCATGATGGCGTGATCCCCATTCGACCCCATGTCCTATCCAGGGTGGACTACCTGGACATGATGGACATCCCTTATTCCACTGAGACCCAAAAGACTATCTGGAAATACGCACACCATCCTCTGTTGCAGCCTCAAGTCTGCTCCCATGTGTGGCGCTGCCTGAGGCGGGTGTATCGTACAGCTGAGCGCTCTAATGCTTTACACTCATCCTGTGTCGTGTGTGGCCAGTATGGAACGCTGTTCCACCGCCTGGAGAAGTGCCCTACCTTTAAAGTGATATGGCGCGAAGTTCAACGTCTGCTGGGCCACGATCAAACACATCCCTTCAGTCTGTCAAGAGATATGTTTGCTCTATCAATGGCCTCCTCTCTTCCACCCTCCCTCCGTGCTTTGGTGGTTGCAATAGCCATGTGGACCATCCACACGATTGCCTTAGATGCCATCGCAGGCTCCACCCCCACCCTCCCAGAAGCTGTCCACAGATTCCGGTCTCATTTGGTAGACCACTTTCAAGCGTGGATGTTTGGATACCTTCCACTGCGTCACTGACAGCTGGTCTCCTCTTGGTTCCCAGTCTGGTTCATCAAATCAGACCCCTTCCTCCACACGTGTTCAGTTGTGGCTAAGGCCCCTCCACACGTTCCCTCCCCCTCCCCATAGTGGCGTCCCTGCTGGCAACAAGAGATAGCATCGCTTCTCTGGGGTGCCTCCCCTGGTACTGAGTTTTGTCTCTTCTGAGTCATATTTGGAAGTGTCCATCCCATGGTCGGCCTTCCCCGCAATAAATTTAAATTTAAATTTAAAGATATAGTAAATCCTCAGAGTGTTCCCCAGGCCCAACACAAAGTGACTCATGATAATCATCGGGGACAACTACATTTGAATCAGCGGAAGCAGAGCGTCCTGTCTCTACTCCGCTCGCCCTTTTCCCTATTCATTTTGGGACAATGGATACTGTGTGGACCTTTGGTTTGGCCTGACGACTAACCGCATAATGGCCTATCTGGCCACATGAGAAACAAGCGTTCGGAACTGGCACTCATCTCTGAATCACCCCTGAAGGTCTAGGTCTACTATTAAACCACGGGTTATTATGGGCCTGAGAATGAGCGGGTTGATCATAATAGGGACGGACAGGACCCGCCCATGAGTAAAGTGACCAAGGAGAAACCCATGGATTGCCACATATTGTTGGGATCCTTCATTTAGCGGAATTTTAGAGGCAGATGCAGGATCCTTTTGCTCCACGTTGGGAGCACTGAAGGTGACTGATAGATGGCGTAAATGATGGATGATTTTAAGTAACTCCAAATCCTCCTGGAGAGTGTACGCCATAGCATTATGCAATTCGCGATAGGGCTTGATAGCCGCCTTCATCACTATTCCCACTTCCTCATTAGATAAGACATTTGCACCCAACAACACATGAGCCTCACTAGTGAACCGCTCTGCAAACTGTTTTAAAGACTCATTTTTTTGAAATGATATTGTTAAAAAGTCTGCCTTGCGCTGAGCCATTTTCACTTTGCCCCCAAACAGGTGAATTACAGTCTCCCTCACCTCTTGATAAAGCTACAATACTATTTTTAAGATAACATGTAACTTGTTAAGCACTTGAAACATCCAACGCAGATAACAACAGTTTAGCTTTCTGCTGATTGGAAGCCCCCCCCATGGCGAACTCAAACCGCTTGTTAAACCCATTTATGTTACCATCACGGTTAAATGGGGGTAGCCTGTCACTGCAGATTTCCCCCTCCTTAACAAACTTATTTAATTTATACTCTGCACAGTCTAGCCACTCCGTCGTGCTGCCCAAGAGTTTGGCAAGTTGGTTGGCGTGGTCACCTACCAGGAGCAGTTGGCGGAAGGCATGGTTGAGCTGCTCAGTGATATTCTTATTTTCTTGAAAAGAACAGTTTGCGCCTGAAGTAAGGTATCCAAAGCAAGCTTCAGCTCCTCATATTGAGATAAATTGATACCCGGGGGTAGTACCCCATCAAAGCAAGCTGTTTCGTCATAGGTGCAATGATGAAGATGTTAATAGTTGATCAATGGGCCCCTCCTATTGAGAACCACTGTTAACTTTTGGCGGATATGACTAATTTCCGCTGAATAAGTTGTACAGGGTTTAGCCCACCGAGCAACGCCCAAACGATATGTATATCATTGGTCCCTCAAATAAATGTATAAACTTATATAAAATATAAGGCAAACGCCTCAGTTTCGCTACTTTTATTTTATATGATCTACCCACAGACTCTCTCTGCTTATGCTCTCTACTCACTCCTGTTCACTACTTCCTTCTTCCTCTTCCTTCCTTCTTATAAAAACCTCCTCCACTTCTCTCTCTCACTCAACCCTTAACCCTTGGTATTCCTCAACGGATTTGACACATTTTGCTTAGTCAATCTCGATTCAAATCAATGTAGAATTTGTTCAATCATTGAGGCTTCGATGAAATTTCCTCAATTACCAAATCCTAATTGATTCAATCGATTCACCTTGCATTGCTCTAGCCTATTACT
The DNA here is from genome assembly GCA_022478985.1 of Massospora cicadina. NCBI lineage: Eukaryota > Fungi > Entomophthoromycota > Entomophthoromycetes > Entomophthorales > Entomophthoraceae > Massospora > Massospora cicadina. Next base: position 22,140 of record JAKSZP010012717.1, read on the forward strand.
TGCCATTGGAGATCGCTTCGCCTCTAATTTACAATTCACTGGAACACGAGCTTATCGCCCAGTCATATTGTTTTCTTGACAATGGGAAAGAAGGCATGCCAATTTTACTTACCTAAGGCAACTACCATTCCCCCAAAATCTCAGGTCATCGCTGATACCCAGGTCCATGTTAACATCCCCCGGGGTACCTGTTAGAGGTCTGAGGCCTGGACAACCCATCCCCAAAGGAGGTGCTAACTTGTCCGGGGATCCTAGATCCAGCTTTCGCCAAATCTATATAAGTGCTGTTGGTCAACCTTACTGAGAAACTCAAAATGTAGGTCCAAACACCC